>JANHAO010030341.1:0-10170 GCA_026873985.1 Saraca asoca | reverse complement strand
AGTAAAATAACATGGGTCAATTGATTGATCTAAATAAAGTTCAAATAAAATAATTTATCAGTTCATTATGCGTTTTGACTAGTGTTTTTATTGAATCTTATAGGCAATGCAGAGGGGAGAAAGGTTTAGCTTGCACATGACACAAATCTGGAATTGTAGTTCTGGTTTCTGGTTTGAATTATGGATTTTGTGCATGGCACAATTTTATTTGGTCTTTTCAGCCATGCCATGCAGCAGGAATTTGTAGATTTAATTTGCTACTCTAGATTTATGTAATTTTGTAGAGCCTACTCCATCCCGAAAATTTTCATGAATTGCTAGATTGATTTTGTGACTAATGGCTTCTAATGAAGGTAGATTTCCAGTATAAGTTGACCAGAAGGAAAGATTTTGTTGCAATTTATATTTTCTTTCATCAATGGAAGATCATGTTTTCTGCCATAAAGTAAGAAAATGCCTGAATCCCTTTTGAGTTATCCAGAGTAGTAAGGAACTAGCTTGGATAAACTGGAACAAAATCTGGTGTTTGGAATGAAAATGCATATGAAATGAAGGATTAATAACAATGACAAAAGAATGTGGAACATGGTATTAAAAAAAAAAGAACGTGGTACAAGATATATATTTTGGGATGAAGTGCCGAATAGCAAGAGGATTGTTGAATATTGGAGGATTGGGTGGGGGGTGAGGAAGAAGATCAAGCTTGAGAAATTGGTGAGCCGAGATGAGATTTCGGATCTTGTGAGGAAGTTCATGGATGCTGAGAGTGATGATATTAAGAAATGAGTAAAAGAGCTAAGGGGCTCCGAGAGGCTTGTCAGGAGGCGATTGTTGAGGATGTTTCTGAGCTTAAGAGGAAGGAACCAACGAAGTTTCTGATTTGCTTTGAAACAACAGAATACAAATTGAGGGATTCGGGATTTTGCAGAGTGACGAAGAGGAATTGGGGATATGTGACATGATAAATAAATTTGATTAATTAATTAATCTGAAATTTCTGATGCCTGAAAAAATTCGTAAATGATTAATTAAATTGTCTTATGTGCAAAATAAATCATGTATTAATCATATGTCTATTATGTTTTCAACGGAGATTAGATGTCAAATATAATTTTAAATTTATGCATAATTTTAATTGTTGATCGTAAAAATTAAAATTGTGAATGATAAATATATCAGTTTAAAATTAGAAGGAATAATTTACATTTTTCTCTCTAATTTTTTTTCTTTTCAAAGGTGTAAAAGTGATGGTTTTAAAATTTTGAGAGATGTTTAAATATATCACTCAAGTAATCTTTTTATTATTGTAAAAATCATAACACTGACATCATTCAAATACATGATATAACAAATGTCTTTTACTTGTCACAAGATGACAAGTGAGAAGAATTTTTAATTTTTTTTATTTTTTGGTACCAATTCGAACTATATATAAAATTTTTGTATTTATTTATTTTAATACTAAATTATTTATTTGAATCATTTATAATCAATTTTTAATTTAATTTTTATTAATTTTATTACTATTAAACTATTAATTTAATTTTTAAAATCTTCTAAATTACCAAATAATATTTTGATTCTAATTTTTAATATTTAGTTCATCTATTTATTTGATTAATGCAATTTTGCTATTCATTTTAGTATTATTAAAATAATTTTTAACTTAGAATTTAGTAATATTTAAATATTTAATATTATAAATATAATTTGAAAATATGCTAATATTTCCATGACTTACATAATTTAAAATTTAAATAATTTTAAAATATAGTCTCTAATTTTTAAATTGTAAATCACTTTGATAAATATTAGATATCATCATTCCTTATCAAAAATTATCTATTTAAAAAATATTTAATAATATTATTTATACCCAATTTTCAATCTAAATTCACTTATAGATTTCAATTTGAATTATTTTTGTACATATTAAATAACTTATATAACTAAACAATTATATAAATATTTATATAGAAATAAAATACTTATTAATGCATGATTAATAATATTTAATTATGATTTGATAAATAATATTTATCTAAAAGTTCTCACTCTTTAAATTTTCATATTATATTTAAATATCAAATGCTAAATTTGATATTTCATAATTTTTTTTGAAATTTTGATCACTTTTGAGTATTTATCACAATTTTAATTTAAAATATTTTTAAAACTTAATAAAAATATTTTTGAAATGCATATTTTTTTGATAATATATTAGTTATAATAATATATGAATTCTTATTAATTAAATAATTAAATCTTTTGATACGAAGTAATTAATTTAAATTTTTAAATAAAATTTTATAGATAAATTCACTTAAGTATTAATGTATTAAAAAAATTATGAGATTGGGTGCTCAAATAGGTTGCATGTATATGCCTTAGCTAGCACGAGTGCTCAGGTAGGTCGCATAGATGCTCCTTAGTAAAAACTTAAATTTGGTGCGGGCTAGAAGCTGTAGTCTGTATCTTGTGATCTACGATCCTTTAGTTCGTCTGGCATACTTCTATCCATTTTGTCCGTGACTCTTAGGTTTCTGCCACTAGCCGTGTGATTACTTTTGTCCTTGATGAATGTTCCTTGCCAGGCTGGTGACAACTCATAGCTGGCACCAATCGAACTGTCACATTATAGGTATTTGATGGATTCCCAAATCCAATGGATAGACTGTGTTATATAATCTAAGAAGAGGTTTCCCCCCTTCCATTTGTCATTTGAAATCTGAAACTCCCAAACTCCTCATTCTCATTCTCTCTTTGTTAAGTCCATCATCATTTGTCGTCGTTCGCTGCCACTAGTGCTATTTCGGCTTACTAAGCTCGAGGTTTGGACTTAGATCATTGGGAATCAACCTCGCTCGTGCTTAGGACCTTTTTTCATCGGTCTAAACGGTGAGTTCTCTCTCTTCAGCTTGCGATTTCTAGGTGTCTTAGTATTACAGTTTGAGTACGATTTATCTGCTTATAGCTAAAAGAATTAGGAACATCGGTTGAATTGACTTGCCTGTACATTTTCTCTTGTTTGGTCTCGTTTATCTGGTTGATTTGTCAGTGGGCTCTAGGATTTTTTATTGTTATTTTCAGTCTTTCATCTGTTTTATGGGTTTTAGTTGCCCAATGGTCAAGCGCCCCTTGTCTTCTAGAGTCACGGTCTTAGACGTGGTGACCCAAGGTGTGTATAGCCTGTTGCATAAGAAACTATTAGTCCTAGTTTTTAGGTATGTTCTACTTTTTGTGACCTGATCATTCCTTTTTCTTATGTAGATGGTAGCTCATAAACGTCAACGTCACCAAATTATAAGTGATGATGATGATCTTGACTCTCCGACCCAGAGTGTGGAGTTGATGTAGTCTGTAAGTGAAGTGACCTCAGGGAGTGACAAGGTCATTAGAGAGTTTAGTGGTTGTTCGGACCCTATCGAGGGCTAAGAGATTGCTACTACCCTACGATCTCCAAATCATTCGGTATTCAATCACCACGTTTCATCTATCAACTTTGATGAGCTCCCAAGCATAATTCAAATATTCCAGCTCCCCAAGGGATGCCATGTGATGGCGCCCTTTCCTAATGACCATGCAGCATATCCCTCCCGGAGGATTTATTGCCATTAGTCCCCAACACCTTCACGTTGGGTTTAGATTCCCGATGCATCCTTATATTGCTAATTTTCTGAAAAAAAAAAAAAAAAACTAAAACTTTGCCCATTTCAACTTTCCCCAAACTCCTATTCCCAACTCACTTCCTTGGCGCTTTTATATTTGAGAAACAATCTCCCATCATCATCCGCCAGGGTTCTTTGTCACCTTTATAGCATTAGGAGTATGGGCCTACGAGATGAGATCTATTACCTCTTGGCTTGGCAAACCGAGCATAAGAAGATTTTGCCGGAGGATGATGCTAAAAGCAAATCCAACATGTGGAATTACAAAACCTGTTAGTTTTACGTTTCCTGTCCACCCCTACGTGACCTTAGAAATTTTGGTTTTGTTCTTAATCTGGGTTAATAAGTTGAGGATGTGCAAGTTTGATGAGTTGTCACACTTGTTTTTATAATTCTAACACAATTTTGTTTTGCAGATGTGGCTAGTAAGAAAGTAACTCTCGAGGCTGAGGAGTTCCAAGTATTGAACAAGTTTACTACTGTTGATGACCCTCAGAACGATCTTCGATTTGATGAAGGCCTCCTATGCTTATACAAGCTCGCTCCAGCCTTGAATATCGAGCTTAGCAGAGAAGTCAAAACCCACCAAGTTAAGAAGGTCGACCCAGCCAACTTTGAAGACTTTAAGCATACAATGAGGCTTATCCTCAAGAAGCCACCACCAAATCCTTCTATGTTGCCCTCATCAGCTTATGATGCTAATGTCACCCCTTCTACTATAAGTCAACCTTTGGCCTTAGCAATAATACCTTTATAGGAGTTGGTGCCCATCTCATAGCCTGAGGTAGTTGTCATGGTCAAGGTTGCATCTTCTTTCGGGCCTCTCACCAAAAAGTAGAAGAGGGGCAAAGCGAAAAAGCTTGTTATTGCTAGAGAGTCGATGATGCTTGAGGTTGAGGCTGAGGAGTAATTTTCTAGCCTTGGTCCAAAGACGGAGGAGTACCTCCGCTTCCTTTTATAGAGTATCAATGTGATCTCGGGGCCTTGTAGTAGGGCCTCAGTGTTAGAATGGGAGGACTTCTCAATTGATGGGTTACTGAGCTATAAAGCTCGCCACGGCCTACTGGTGAGTGGATTCTTTTATTCCTAACTCCTTTGCCTTTTTTTGTAATCTAACTCAACCATTTGGTTTTTCAAGACTTGCTAACGATAGTGAAGGTGAAGAAGACACTTCGAGATTGGGGGGAAGAGAAAGCAAAACTAGATGAGGACCTAGCTACTATGATTGTTGAGGCGTTGGACTTGAGCGAGAGGGCTAGAAAAGCCGAGGTCATTCAAAAAAGAGCCGAAGATGCTCTATCTCGTGAAGTGGTGAATCACCAGGCTATTGCATTGAACCTTGGCAAAGCAGTTAATAATCTAACAAAAACAAGGATCGATCTGGACTTAGTTGTTCAATGGGCCAAGCTAGCAATGCAACGAGTTGTGATAGCGGAGTAGTGAGCTAGGGCAGCAGAGCAATGAGTGCGAGTTTAGGTTGCTATGAAGGAGCTCGAGGTGGCCATGGATGAGGTCACTCTTGGGAAGGAAGAGGTCACCAAGGTCAAAGTAGAGATTGCTGCGATAGTCGCAGGAATAGTGGAGAATGCAGAGTCTGAGACTAGCTCCTATTTCTTCTACACTTTGTGAGAGTGGCACCCGGAGATGGATTTCTTCTTTTTCGATAAGGAGGCCCCTAATGCTATTAAGCGCTTTGAAAGGATTGTAAAGACAACCTCTTCTAAAAAGGGTGTGGAATCTGCTATCAAAGCTTTTCTTGGTGATGGTGCTCTTCAAGGATGGAGTAGTTCGTAGGTCACAGAAGCTGTTGGTGACCAAATGATGATCGACTAGCTTACTCTATCTGTCAACCCTCTACCCTGTGAAGGCTCAGTCCCTAAGGATCAAGCTTTTTAGGCTGTGATTTTCGTAATTTTGTATTTTTTTTAACCTTGCATCCAATCCTAGGCTTTGTATAAATTTGCCCCCATTGAAGGGGACATTAACTGAACTTCTATGATATTCTTGCTTGTTTCTGCTCAGTTTCCATAACTGAATGTCCAGTATGCTTAGCCACCAAACTGGGTTTCGATGAATTTATGTGAAAATGAGTGCTTAGTTGATTATACTTCAACCAATAATGGATTACCCAATAGGTCATGTTTGAACCGATAATTGCTGATCCACATAAATTGCTTGCTATGTGAGACTTCATTGGGGCTTTATTCATAAATTAATAAATAGACATAAAAATTTGAGGAAGCACTTTAGTACTTTTACTAATTTCTGAATACCTTTACAAAACTCAGACATCTATTGATAATATAGGTAGAGATACACAACATTCCAAGCTCGAGGAAATTCTGTTCCACTCATGTTTTCCAAAGTGGTAAGCTCCATTGCCTAGGAGTTTCTTAATGATATATGACCCTCCTAATTTGGGCCTAGGGTTCCCTCATTGGCCTTGCATGACCCTGGAAGGATAAGGCGTAAAATGAGATCCCCAACTCTGTAGCTCTGAAGTCAAACCTTTTGGTTGTAGAACATCACAACCTGTTACTAGTAGGTTATAACCCTAAGGTGAGCTCTTTTTGTTATTTTTTCTATAACATCCAGATTTACAGTGAGCAATTGGTTATTGTTGATCGGATTAAAAGCAACTTTTTGTTGTGACGCTACTTTACGCTCTGTTCAGATCATTGCTTCATATCCATATACCATTGAGAAGGGAGTTTCTCCTATGGTGCTTCGAATGGTGGTCCTGTAAGCCTAGAGCACTTTTCGTAGCTCGTCTATCCATGCTCCTTTCTTAGCCTCCAGCTTTATCTTCAAGATATGCTTAATGATCTTATTGATGGCTTTAACTTGTCCATTGGCCTGTGAATGGTCTACAATCAAAAAGCTTTTTGTGATCTTGAGATCATCATAGAACTCGATAAACAGCTCACAATTGAATTAAGTCCCATTGTTAGTTATGATTTGTTAGGGGACTCCAAATCTACAAATAATGTTATTCCATACAAATTTCTCAATCTTTGCAGAGGAGATCTCTATGAGCTCTTTCGTCTTTGCCCACTTGGTGAAATAATCTATGGCCACTACTACATGTTTGTAGTTTCCATGAATTGTATGGAGTGGACCAATAAAGTCTATGCCCTAGATCACAAAGGGCCATGGACTAATTATCTGCTAAAGGTAGGCTGACGGCGCTCAAAGGACCTTTACGAGTCTCTGGCATTTGTCACATTTCTTGACAAGATCAATAGCATCATGTTTCATTGTGGGTTTATAAAATCCATCCCAAAGAGCTTTTTGGGCTAGAGATAGCCCTCCAGCATAATTTCTATAATGGCCTGCATGGATATCTTTTAGGATAGTATCACAGTTTCAGCCATCAATGCATCTTAGAAGTAGAGTTAAGATCCTCTCTTATGCAGCATATTATCATATATGCAATATCTAGCTGCCTAAGCTTGTAATCATCATGCTTTGCGCTTATCTTTTGGTAGTCGGTCATTTAGCAAATAGTCTAGAATTGGGTTCATCCAAGAACCCAGTGCTTCAGTAACTGTCATCAAGGAATCTTTCTATTCTATACTTGGAGACAAGAGAAATTCTAGTGGGATCGCCCCCAAGAAATCAGCATCTTCGGTCATGGCTAGGCAAGCCAAGGTATCAGCATGCATGTTCTGGGTTCGTGGTATTTGGTTGACTTCATATTACTGGAACAAGCTTAATAATTCTTGGACTTTCTACAAATAGGTGGTCATTTTTTATCCTCAAATCTGGTATTCTCCCTTTACATGGCAGACAATGAGCTGTGAATCACTAAAGATCTTCAATCTTTTAGCTCGTACCTCTTTTGCTAGTCACAACTCGGCTAGCAGTGCTTCACACTCAACTTCATTGTTCATGGCTTGGAAATCGAATCTCAAAGCACAGAGGATTTTATGCCCCTTTGGACTAATGAGAAGCACCCTTGCCCTGGCCTTTTCTTTGCTTGATGACCCATTAACATACAGTTCCCACTATGGAGCTTCTGAAGTCTCTACTTCCTCTTGCATGGGTCTAGTGAATTCTACAATAAATTCTGCCAAAGCTTGCCCTTTGATCGTCAGTCTGAGCCTATATTCAATGTCAAACTGGGCCAACTCAATTGCCCATCCGAGTAAATGACCTGAAGCATCCATCTTCTGCAAAACTTGTCTAAGAGGGAACTATGTGAGCACTTCTATGCTATGTGCTTGAAAATAGGGTCGCAGCTTTCTTAATGCAACTACCAGGTAGTAGGTGATTTTTTCTATAGGTGAATACCTTGTCTCAGCATCTAATAACCTTTTGCTCACATAATAAATGGGAAACTGAGCTTCGCCTTCTTCTTACATCAAAGCAGTACTAAAGGCATACTGGGATACTCCTAAATTAATGACTAGCTTCTCACCCTCCTTTGGCTTGGACAAAAGAGGAGCTTGTCTAAGGTATTGTTTGAGTTACTGGAAGGTAACTTCATATTGCTACATCCATTCAAACTTCTTTGCCATCTTCAAGATATCGAAGAAAGGAACACATTTGTCTATCGCTTTAAAGATGAACTTGCTAGGTGGTATGACCTAGTTGTTTAAGCTTTGCATGTCCTTAGCACCAGTAAGGGATCTCATGTCAATGAGAGCTTTGATCTTTTCAAGATTCACTTCTATTCCCCTGCTGTTTACAATGAACCCGAGGAATTTTCTTGAAGCTACTCCGAATGCACACTTATGTGGGTTCAGCTTCATTTGATATTTTCTCAAATTTGGGACATCTCCTCTAGGTCACCCAGGTCGCAGACATGGTGGACAACCTATTCGAACTCCATCAACATGTCATCCACATACACTTCTATCGTTTTCCTAATTTGATCTTTGAACATCATATTCACCAACTGCTGATAAGTTGCCCTTGGGTTCTTCAATCCAAAGGGCATCACTTTGTAATAGTATAACCCATGGTTAGTGATAAACAAGATGTGTTCCTCATCTTGTGCGGCCATGGAGATCTGGTTGTAACCTGAGTAGGTATCTATGAAGTTGAGGATTTGGTGACCTGCTATTGACTCCACGAGCTGATCGATTCTCAACAAAGGGAAACTGTCTTTTAGGCATGCTTTATTGAGGTCTATGAAGTCAATACAGGTTCTCCACTTTCCATTCTTTTTCTTAACCAATATAGGATTGGCTACCCAAGTTGGGTAATAGGTTTGCCAGATAAACTTATTAGCTAGAAGCTTATTCACCTCCTCCTTTAAAGCTACGTATCATTTTGCAATCATGGGCCTTCACTTCTAGCAAATTGCCTTATAGCAAGGATCAATGTTCAACTTGTGCAACATGACCTTTGGGTCGATTCCAACCGTGTCTTCATGGTTCCAAGTAAAGACATCAAGGTTTGCTTTAAGAAACGTAGTTAGCTCTACCTTCATGTCTGGGGATAGATTCCTTCTTGGTTTAAGGCACCTTTCAATGTTTGCCTTGCTAACTTGAACATCCCCAAGTTCTTCTATCAGACCAATCATGTTTTTAATATCTACTTTATGAGGGTCTAGGTCGTGGAGCCCATAGGTTATGGCTCTCCTCCAGAAACCATATCAATCTTCTTTCCTCTTTGCCCCATTTCAACTGTATCCTTATAACAACATTAGGCTACTTGATGTTCTTTTCATACACATCTAATTCCATTAGACATTGGGAATTTGATGGTGAGTGTTCTGGGTGATATGACCATATCTAGGTCATTCATGACTGGCTATCCCAACACCATATTATATGATAAGGGAGAGTTAATGATCAGAAAATTAACTAGGGTCATGGCTTAGCAGCCTGAGTCTCTAAAGGTAATTAGAAGTTTGATTTGTCCTATTAGTAATATCATATCTCTCGTGAAGCCAAAAAGAGGGCTCTAAGGAAGGCTTAAGCTGGTCAGAGTTTATGCCCATTTGGTCAAAACATTGCTTGTACATCACGTTTACTGAGCTGCCTATGTCAATCATGATTCTTCACACCTCAACATTACTAATTTTGGCCCGAATGACTAGTGCGTCGTTGTGTAGAGAATGTGTTCCTTAAGCATCTTCACTAGTAAAAGTGATACAATCAGAGCTCATATTGGCTTTTTTTGTCGATCCTTCAGCTTTATCATAGCTTGCAAGTAGGACATGTTTTTTCTCTCACACATACCGCTCGTACGACTTTTTTGAAGTTCTAGTAATGTGGGATCCACCATGAATGGTGAATGTAGTCCTAACTGAGGGTGACTCCTCATGATCAGGGGTCTGTTGACATTGATGTTGGACTAGTTGTTAGGGCTATGGAGGTCGTTATCCTGAAGCTCACACTGTTAGTATAGATGGGTGCCCTAGGCCAATTTGATTGGACCCTATTGCATCTATGACTATACATTCTATGGATTTGGATATTAAAGATTGATTATTCATCTTATGTTACATTCATCGTGCATTGCATACTTAAGATGAAGTCCATGGTGAGAA
>JANHAO010030340.1:0-10169 GCA_026873985.1 Saraca asoca | reverse complement strand
GCTTTATTTTCTGAATGCCTCAATCAGTTGTGAGTGAGCCTCGCTTGAGAAATTTTGAGATGCGAGAGATACATCCATATGAGGGTTATGAGAAGTTATTTGCACGAGAGCTTGCGAGAAATTCTCCCGCACGTAAGCTGTGGAAATTTGTCTGCATGGAAATTGTGAGGAACTCGTCCGCATAAGAGCTGCGGGTAGTGATGATATTGTCTTGTTAACAGTGAGGTGAAAACCATTCGCTGGGTTTTGTTTTTGCGAGGTAGGCTCAAAGGCCGTCGCACCCTCGATTTTGTTTGCAAAGCCTCGGGGTAGGCTCAAGGGCCGTTGCACCCCTGGGCATTGCGAGGTAGGCTCAGAGGCCGTCGCACCCTCGATTTTGTTTGCGAGGCCGTGGGGTAGGCTCAATGGCCGTCGTACCCCTGGGCGTTACGAGGTAGGCTCAAAGGCTGTAGCACCCTTAGTTTTGTTTAGAAAGCCGCGGGGTAGGCTCAAAGGCAGTTGCACCCCCGAGCGTTGTGGGCTAGGCTCAAAGGCTGTCGCACCCTCGATTTTGTTTGTGAAGCCTCGGGGTAGGCTCAAGGGCCATCACACCCTTGGGCGTTGCGAGGTAGGCTCAAAGGCTGTCGCACCTCGATTTTGTTTGCGAAGCCTCAGGGTAGGCTCAAGGGTCGTCGCAGCCCCGGGCGTTGCGATGTAGGATCAAAGGTCATCACACCCTCAATTTTGTTTGTGTTGAGGCGAGGCGAAAACTGTTCACCTGGCGATGTGAAAATCATTCACCGAAGTTTTGTTTTTCGTTGAGGCAAGGCGAAAGTTGTTCGCCTGGCGAGGTGAAAATCATTCGCCAAAGTTTTGTTTTTCGTTGAGGCGAGGTGAAAATTGTTCACCTGGCGAGGTGAAAACCATTCGCCAAAGTTTCATTTTTTGTTGAGGTGAGGTGAAAATCGTTCGCTGCAGTGACAGAGTGAAAACTCCTTTATCTAAATAGTGTTTAGCTAATCGGCAACTTTCATTCATTTGACACATAGTGGCTAGTACAATCAATCATTATGGGATCAAAATATAGTTCGAATGGAGGGCTCAAGCTCTTGGGTGATAACTTGCTGAGCGAGATGTCTCGATGAACTTACCACGTAATCCTGTAACCAGCCTCTTCTCATGAGGTGTTCGATGGCATTTTTTAGAGCGTGGCATTTAGAGGTGGTGTGCCCTGCCTCGTTGTGGTAAGTGCAGAATCTGCTCTGATTTCTGGATTTAAGGGATGACCTTAGCAGTTGGGGTTTCCCAAAATCTTCGTTATGCCTTTCCGTAATGAAGATTCTGTCCTGAGTATCTGTCAGGATGCTATAGCTCTTGAAGCGATCTTTGAGCCGCTGAGGTTTTGCCTTCTTGGCGAGATGAGGAGTGAGGCCGTCATGACTCTTGCCACTCCTCTTTTTGCTTGTGGTGGGACCACTTTGGCCCACTTTATGCTTAGGTTCCTCCGTTCCAAAAGTTTCTTTCCACTTGTTTGTTTGATCGCCCAATCATAGAATTCAGCGAGATCTCGAGCGGGGGACTTGTAGAGGCTTCTGTATAGTTTACCGTCTTTGTGAAGTCCCACTGAGATGGCTGTCAGGATGCTTTCCTCTGAGGGGTTTTCCACAGAGTTGGCCTCGTGTCTGAACCGGTTATGTAATCTTTGAGCGACTCGTCCCTGCGCTGGAAGATCATTGCAAGATGGTAGGGGGTATGAGTTGCCTTTTCAGTGATCGGTACTGGTCAATGAATTTCCTCTGGCAATCCTCCTAGCTGCCAATACTACGTGGGGGGAGGCGTCTAAGCCAGGCGGAGGTGTTGCCCTTAACGTGGCCAGAAAGACATGACACTTTATTAGTGGTTCGATCGTCTGGAGGTCCATTTGTGTGTTGAACGCGTCCAGGTGATCATTCGGGTCATTGTTTCCTTCGTATAGCGGGATAGCAGGCACCTTGAGTTTCTACGGGAGAGGTTACTTCTCGATCCCTATAGAAAATGGTGAGGTCTCCTCATAATGCATTTGATTGTTCTGTGGCTGTGGGCACTCTTCAAGTAACCTCAACCTTTGGAGAACCTCGTCCATTGCCGGGCGTTGGCCTTCATGCTGAGGGGCAGAGCTTTCTATACATTGCGAAGCCCCCAGTCACTGGCTGTCACGAACTTCTCTATGAGCTTCTTCTCGAAGCTTTTGGAGTTGTGCCATGACCTCTTCTTATTTATGGGCATTTTGTACTTGCACCTGGGCAAGTGCTTTAACAGTTTCAGCTAACTCTCTGACTGTATTTTCTAGGGCCGATCGAGATTGATCAGGAGTCTGCACCTCTTGCATTTCAGGCACGACGGTGCACTGGGAAGCTGGAGCCGTAGAACTCTGAGTCATTCTTCCTCGGGCCATGGCTGAACGGCAGTGGAGACTTCCAAGAGTAGATGATCCCCATAAACGGTGCCAAAATATTGACGGTGAAATTCGTCTCGTACGGAAGACCGAAATTTCAGTCAATAGGATGTGAGTTTTAGGAATCAATACCACTTTAGAAGTGTCATGAGAGGTGAGCCGGAAGGAAGAGAGGTGGTGGTTTTTAACGTGATTTGGCTAAATCCGGACGATACTGGACCCTACGTCCACGGTGGAGATTTTATTGATATTAAATAATTTACAAGAGTTCTACTTACAAGATTTTTCCTCTCTCCTCTCTTTCTGCTAACAATGCAATCCTATTTATAAAGGAAGGAGAGGTTACAGGCATTAATTATAAGCTATAGTTGCATTACATCAAGTAATAAATAGAAAAGACAGTATAGGCTACAATCCAGCTGTTTGCAGTACATAGGCTGCGGAGGTGGGTCCTTTAGGCTAGTTGTAGGCTTATGACCGTTGCTTGATGTGACTTCAGCCATAGAGAGGATTAATGACTCAGTGCTGGAGTTCAGACTTCGTGATCCTTGCAAGGCACTGAGGAGGCGAGCTCGGTATTGCTTACAGAGGAGCCAGCGAGCTATTGTGAGGAGGTCGATCATTCTTTATAAGTGCCTTGCTGGGACATCGTGCAGCGAGGTATAGCTCGCTAGGGAGGAGCTCGCTGACGTGCTCCGGTCGGTCAAACGATCTTTTTTATTCGAGGACCCTGAGTCCGTTGCCTCACTTTGGGGGCATTTTTCATAACACGAAGCTTTCTAACGGCTTCTCGCTGAGGCGCAAGGACTGGTCTTCGTTTCCTCGGGGACTCATCCTTGCGAGGCTACTTTCTGTGTATAACAGATGAGCATGTTAAATTTAAATTCAAAGCTAAAGACAAAATAAGAAAATATTAAAGAAAAGTCAAAGGCAAAAGATTGATTTGTTTTTTTTTAAATTTTACCCTTCTTTTTTTTTTTTCTTCTTCTTAGCCAAGACCTAGTTGCATTGCAACCCATGCATTGATCTTTTTTTCTTCTCCTAATTTAAGGTTTCTCTCGACACACTCGTTCTCTCTCTCTCTTCAAGTAAGTTCTTCATCTCTTTTTATTATTTTCTCTTATTTTTATAGCTGAATCCTTTTTTCTTCCTCTTCAATTTGACATCAAAATCATTTTGATTTACTAAGTAGAACTTGATATATGAATTTTTGAAGTTTATAGTCACTATTCACATCACTATTCACTGTAAAAACCCATAAGATTTTTTTGAAGTTTTAGAGCTTAAATCTTGTATATTTAGCTTGTTTCTTTGCAATGAAACTATAATCAAATGATATATATAATTGTTTGCTGAAAGAAAAACTTGGAAATAACTAAGAAGCTAATATGCTCTTCTTTTTGTTCATGAAGAGTATTGAAGATTTTTGGTAGGATCAGTAGTGATCTTGTAGTTCCAATTCATATGTCAGTAATTCTTACTATTCATGTGAATTATAGTGTGTTTATTATTTGAGATCTATTGATTATTGGTGTAAGTTGGCAAAATGAATTTTTTTGATTGTGTGGCAAAGCTTGAGACTAAATGGATTTGTTGATATAATGATTAATTTCTTATTGGAATATCTGAGTTTTATGCTTGTTTAAGCTCTTAAAATATGTTGTGTTGAGATCCTATGGTATAGTATAGAATTGGAAGTAGTTTCTCCTAACTTTCTATTATTTCCATGTAATTCCTACTCGTGCGGGGCCGAATCACAACTTTTAAATTGAACTCATGATAATGTTTACAAAAACCCAACAATCTTGTTCTTATGATCCAAATTAAAATTTAAACTAGGTATGTGTAATTTGAATCAATCCATCCTACTCTATTTTTCGATTCCTATCACAATTCTCATCGTATTTGTATTTAGACTTCCCAAAAGGTTACACATTTTTGTGAGCAGACTTTGCATTTTCAACTGAATTTCTTCAAGTCAAATCAAACTTTTCACAATTGAACTTCTCAATCTTAATCATGATTCTACTTGAATTTCTTCAATGATTCTACTTGTAATTCTAATTGTACATTTAGAAATTTTCACATTTTCAGCCCAACTCCATTTCTTTCTAAAATATTTCCTATTCCCTTAGCTTAATCTAATATAAATCCTTAGTAAAGCAAGTATAATAACCAAGAAATCTTAAATAAATAATTTATAGTCTAATATCATTGGATTTAATAATTGGCTATACATTACTACTATGAAAGTAATTTTAGTAGTCATATGATGATGAAACAAAGAATGTATAGTGCATTTGCAATAGAATGTAACTTATGTAGTTAGAATTATGACTGAATAACAATGTTGCAATATAGTTATTGTGAGAATAATATTGTTTAATATTTGATAATTTTCATGAGATTTGGAATGGTATATGATATCATTAATGATGATGAAATGTGATAATGTAAACTTGATGATGTATTTGTTATGAAAATGATATCATTGAATATTTAAAAGCTCTTATGAAACTTGAAATGTGAATGATGGGAAGTGATGGAAATAATGAACTAGATCCTAGATCTACATGTTCTGACATGATGAGTGGGATAAGGCTAGCTTGGAGGGAAAAGGCTGGGATGAGTGGGATAGATCAGAGTAATAAGAAGGTTTATAGCTATTGTTATGTATTTACTTTTACCTGCATTGTTATCATATGGAATGTTGAAATATGATATCATAAGATTAAAATACATAATGAGTAAGAATGACAGCATACGACCATAAGAGCCCTGATTTGGTATAATATGTAAATGATAATATGATGTGATTCCCTCTAGAGGTGAGTCTCTGAACTTAATGATTGCTTATGAAAATTATTTGAGAAATGATTATTCGGTTATAGTATGGATGTGTTTATATATGTGTTGTATTGTTGGATAAATTCATAAGTTTGGTATGTATTATCTCACTAAGCCCCAGACTCATTCTTTTATGGATTATTTTTCAGATCCTTAACATATTGCCACTAACCCTCCTATAGAGAAGTAAGAATGGATAATGATCTAATGGAAATTACCGTGACATTTTTACTACCACAGTGTCTAGTCCACTAGGAACATGTCAAATTAAGATATACTATATTATCATCTTAAATTTGTAGGATGTGAAGTACTTTACGAGGTTGAACTCATTCCCTTGGAACTGCCTAATGTCCTTTTCATGATGGCCCTAGGATGGTTTGACCCTTAGAGGTCTACCATCAAACTATGTATTTTGTTGACTTTTTTTTTTTAAAAAAAAAACTAGTAAATAGAAGGGCCATAGGACTTAGTTGTATTAACCTATGTTTTTGAAGTTATAATAAGACATAGGTTGATCTAACTTCTTTTGATTGCTCAATTTTATGAAGGATATAGAGTAGCTTGGAAATGACTTCTAGGTTATATGGATGATGGATAGTTATTTTTGAAACCTGAATGCAAACTGTGAAACCATGTATCAATCTAGCATAGGCCTATTGGGTAATGCCAGTGTAAGTTATAAATATGTTTATTTTCTATATGCTTCTTTTTCTCTCTAAAGTCTATTATCTTCTAGTCAACCAATGAGATTAGGGTGAATATGATTAGGAAAACTAAGACAATATAAACAGGAATAAGTGATTAAAGAGTGGTGATTATCATCAAAAGGGTTGATATTCATGCAGGTCGTGGCCAGCATTTTAGTTGTGACATAATTTTATTAAAATTATATTTCCAATCTTATATTAATGTGAATCATTATTGTATTTAATTATATAAAGATATAGTGTCATATATAAAAGGAGCAATGGATCAAAAATCTTGATAATTTACAGTGAAGACATGCCAACTAATCAAACTGAAAATGCTGTTTATAAGAAAAATTTCACAAATTTTATTATAAGAGACACAATGCAATAGAGTATAATTGGTGAGCATTTTTCTTTTTAAATCGCTATGGTAATTAAAAAAATTCTATTTCTATTGTTATGAAATTCTAGATTAAAATGATTGTTTATATGCATTTGTTTTTATTCTCAGAAATTGACTTTGGAATTAAGAAATTGAGTAAGCCTGCAAGAATAATCGATATGTCAACTATCAACCGTCACTACATAGTTATATAGGATTTTTTTTTTTTACTTTCATTTTCATTGAATTTATTCTCTATATATGCTTTCATTGTCATAAAACTTTAATCCAATATTTTCAAATTGTTTGAATGCTTTTAGCAAAATGCTGAGTATATTACATTTACTATAATTCAAAATAAATCAATTATTAAAGTATTTGACTCATCATTTTTGTAATTGCATTCATACTTGAGTTACACTAAATAGTATGTCATTTTCTATTATACATATTATCATATCATTTTATTATTTTTTAGTTTAATTTTAACTTCTCCTAAATTGTCAGGAGCTAAATATAGATGACTATATATAGTTTTATTGATTATTACATTATCATGTACAAATCACCATTGCTTCATACAAAGGATGAATTTTATAGCAATTTACTTCTTACAAAATTATAATATTTTTATACTAAAGTTCCAATAATAAAGTAAGTGGTCATTTTCTTTTTTTTTTCTTTCAAATACTATTTTTTTCTCCTTTTTTTTCTTTTCTTATCCCATGCTTGGCATAGGCACTCAACTAATCCTATAATAAAACTAAAAATTATAGTACTATTTAGTAGTATATTTTGATAAGTCATGAAATAAATTCATTCTTTTACTTTTAAAGGTGTATATTTATAATAATGAATTTACGTATATTACAATATTTATATTTTAAGTATTAGATTATGTTTAACAAATGTGAGGCTCACTAAAAAACTTTACATGGTCAAAATTTTACTAGTTAAAAAAAAAACAATTTTAAACCAATAAAATTTTGACCATGTAATTTTTAATATTCATCCATTATAAATATTATTGGTTTGAAATTTTGATCTTGTAATTGTTAATATTCATCCATTATAAATATTGTTGGTTTAAAATTTTGACCATGTAATTTTTACTTGGTCCAAATTTTATTGGTTTAAAATTGTTAACATTCATCCATTATAAATATGGAATTCTTGGGCACAAGGACTTTGAGAGTTTTCTTATATTCTAGATATCTTTATATGCTTTTGTTCTAAAACTTAATTAAATGGATATTCAATCTTCTTACATTTATTTATTTATAACATTACATTCTTTTTTCTTAAATTCACTTTCAACTTCATTAATTTGAATTCAGGTCAGACATATCATTTTACTTCATATCTTATTTCTTTTTTTTTAAATGTACTTTTTATCCTTTAACTTTTTCTCAAGTTTCAATTTTATCTCATAATTTTTATCTGGTTTTTTTCTACTGTCTAAATTAAAAAAAATAAAACAATCTGAGACTTTCGTTAATAAAATCTGTTAGAATAAAGGAAAAAATCGATGTGGCAATATATGGAACTAATGTGCCAAATTGCTTTTGACCCGTTGAAGCCATTTTGTTATTAAATAAAAATATGTGTTCATACCATTAAAATTATTGAAATTTCTGTTCAGCACACATAACATTGTCTTTTCATCATAGAAATTTTCACGCATCCTTACAACATGTGTTTTCTGTAGCTTTAGGATTCAATCTAAGAGGGGATGAATTCAATTTATTTTTTTTAAAATATTTTAAAAAAATAATTTTAAGTGATGAGAAGTAAAGATGAATAACTTGGTGAAAGAAGATTAAATAATAGAAAATAAAAGAGATAAAAAAGAGAAGTGTAAACAAAGTATTTATAGTGGTTCGCCCAAGAAGATCCACTTTAAAGAATACATCCACTCTCCATTGCTCATGCACAACATGTTCACAATCCCCTTGTCCCTTAAAATTCAATAAGCCCTTGGGAAGCATTTACAAAGTCTTAGGATGTAACACCCTCTCTTGAGATTCTTTACTCAAGAACATTTCCTAGAGATACCTCACTTTAGCAATTCCTTTGGGATACCTCATCTAAACAATTCCATTGGGATATCTCACTTAAGCAATTCCCTTGGGATACGTCATCCAAGCAATTCCCTTAAAATACGTTGTAGGACAAGGCAACTTACATCTACGATAAGGTGAATTGGGTGTTTTTAAAGTTTTATAATTTTTTAAATTTGTTGGCGCTGAAATTCAGCTCGTACGGAAGACCGGAACTTCAGTCAACAGGATGTGAGTTTTAGCAATCAATACTACTTTAGAAGTGTCGTGAGAGGTGAGCCGGAAGGAAGAGAGGCAGTGGTTTTTAATGTGGTTCGGCTAAATTTGAAAGGTACCAGATCCTACGTCCACGACAGAAATTTTATTGATATTGAATAATTTGTAGGAGTTCTACTTACAAGATTTTTCCTCTCTCCTCTCTTTCTGTAACAATGCAATCCTATTTATAAAGGAATGAGAGGTTACATGCATTAATTATAAGCTACAGTTGCATTACATCAAGTAATAAATAGAAAAGACAGTATAGGCTACAATCCGACTGTTTGCAATACATAGGCTGCGGAGGTGGGTCCTTTCGGCTGGTTGTAGGCTTATGACCGTTGCTTGACGTCACTTCAGCCATACAGAGGATTAATGACTCAGTGCTGGAGTTCAGACTTCACGATCCTTGCGAGGCACCGAGGAGGCGAGCTCGGTACTGCTTACAGAGGAGCCAGCGAGCTCTTGTGAGGACGTCAGCCATTCTTTATAAGTGCTTTGCTGGGACATTATGCAGTGAGGTATAGCTCGCTAAGGAGGAGCTCGCTGACGTGCTCCTGTCAGTCGAATGATCTTCTTTATTCGAGGACCCTGAGTCCACTACCTTGCCTTGGGGGCGTTTTTCATAACACGAAGCTTTTTGAAGGCTTCTCACTGAGGCGCGGAGACTGGTATTTGTTTCCTTGGGGACTCGTCCTTGCGAGGCTACTTTCTATGTATAACATAAGCCCTCAAACACTCGGTTTGCTTTGCAGACCGAGAGTTGTATATTTTCGAGACTGGATTCATATCTTCAGCTAGTGTTCTTCTTTGACTGAAATGTCATGTCAAATGTCTTTCTATTTTGCTTTAGGCCATACTTTCTCCAGTTTGCCATTGTTTGGCCGTTGGTGTGGCACTACCGCTCATTTCAGGTCGTTGGATGAAGGTTTGGCCAGATTTCTTCTGGATTCTTCAAAGGGCTAAGCAGGTCTATATATAGCCTGAGGTATCCTTCCTTTTGCCTCAGGGAAATTTAATGGAGGAGATTAAAGAGCTTCTGGAGCTTCTTGGTGTCTTGGCTTCCGGCGAAGCTTGTTGAGACGTGGATGACCTGTTGCATGGTGGTGGGAGACACGGATGGCCCGTTGCACGTGGCCTCGGTACAGAATCGGCTTGGCAGGGCTTTCATGGTGTCTTCTGGCCACCTCCTTTAGCCGTCGTTGGTAGTCCTACTACCTGGCCTGCTGGTTCCTGGGGACGCTCTAGTTCCAACCCAGATAGGCGCGCCGGTGGAGGAATAAGCAGGAGGGATTATGGGCTGCTACTCTACTGCCATGAGCGGGCTTAGAAACTGGCCTTTCTCCCTGCAGAACCTTCACCTCGCTTGTCGAGGTCTTTTTGTATGGGTTCTTCTCCTTTCGGATGTTTGTAACAGATGCTTCAAGTATTGTTGTATGTAAATTTGTGACAATTAATGAGAACTTCTCTTTTTAGCCGATCGGTTGTGCTTTATTTTCTGAATGCCTCAATCAGTT
>JANHAO010030339.1:0-10170 GCA_026873985.1 Saraca asoca | reverse complement strand
TTTCTTTCTTTTATTTCTCTCTATTTATTTCTTTTATTTCCTCATTATTGATTTGGATAGTAAAATTGTAAAGATTATAGTAATTGAAATAACTTCCCTGTGGGATCAACTCATATTTGCCAGTACTAACTACAGATACACCATGTACTTGCGGATTTTAAACACATCAAGCCATGTCCAAGGAGAGCTCAATGCATAAAAATCTTACACGGATAATTTCAAGACCATGCATCCAAGAAGTGCTAGTCACGCATAAAAATTTTGCGCGAGCTGCGTTCAAGAATTGCTTTACGCACAAAAATCTTGCACAGACAATTTCAAGACCTTACGTCCAAGAATTGCTCTATGCATAAAAATCTTGTGTGAGCCGCATCCACGTGGGCAATCTCAAGACCTCGCTTTCAAGAAGTGCTAGCCATGCATAAAAATCTTACGCGAGCTACATCCAAGAAGTGCTCTACATATAAAAATCTTGCACAGACAATTTCAAGATCTCATGTCCAAGAAGTGCTAGCCACATACAAAAATCTTGCGTGAGCCGCATCCAAGAGGTGCTCTATGAATAAAAATCTTGCGCGGACAATTTCAAGACCTCATATCCAAGAAGTGCTCTATGCACAAAAATCTTGCATGAGCCATGTCCAAGAAGTGGTCTATGCATAAAAATCTTGTGAGGACAATTTCAAGGCCTCGCGTCTAAGAAGTACTAGTCTCACACAAAACTTTTGTGTGAGTTATGTCCAAGAAGTGCTCCACGCACAAAAATCTTACGCGGATCAAGAAGTGATGGCCATGCATTAAACTCCTATGCGAGTCGCCCCCAAGAAGTGCCAGAAGCACAAAACTCCTGTGTGAAATGATATGTCTACGTAGCATGCATGGAAACTCAGTCTCATGATGGCGATGATGCTTGAGCACCCTACTACTTAAATTTGACCTCAAAGGCACTCTGATGCTCATGCTTTTTGCCGATTAAAATGAGCCGACACAACCGAATGATCATGCATATGGCACATATCCTTTAAGTTGAAACTTATTGACTTAAACCTATTGACGCAGATTTTACTTTAAATAACCGAGGTTGATTAACCCACTAAACACTCCTTATAACAATTATCAAGTTATGATTTTACAGGGGTTGGTCTCGTTGCCGTCGGCAACCAATTGAGCTGTCAATATAATGAACTTGTAAAGATGAAATATATGAAAGTAATGCTTGAAGTTTTATTAATAGTCCTCCTTCAATGGAGCTAGTCTACACCAGGGGATTTGATACACAAGGATAAAGCAAAAGCCTAAAGCTATTACTCCCACAAGGGAGGGGAGAGCTAGCCTCCAGGAGACGAACTCTCATTAGATGAAATACCAACGAACACGGCTACTCCTGCTTATAGCCTTCCTTAGCCAACGGATCGTTTCCTCACTCAAACCCAGAGCAATTCAAAAAGGAGTCAAGAGTCCGACTAACAAGGCTGAACTTCACGAAAAAATCATGAGGAAGTAATCTAAGATCTATATAAGACTTCCCAGGAACCAACAAGAAAAGCTATCCAAGGAAGCCACGTGCAACAGGCTATTCACACCTCCAAAACCTCTACAGTAGGCTATACACGCCTCAAAGAATTCCACCAGAAACTAAGTCTCTAGAACCACAGGGGGTTTACCTAAAACATCCATCAGGCAACCTCATAGAGAAGTAAGGGGAGCTTCATAGGCTTTTATAGATCAGTCCGGGTTCGTCGAACGACCCAGAGGACATCCGGCTGTCCTAGATTGGACGGTCTAGAAAAAATGAGATTTCCACGTCAACGGATGAAAATTGTGCATAGTGAGAAGTATGGCCTAAAGTAAAGGAAATAAAAGTTTGAAAGATAGAAAATACAACATGACAGTCTGAACATAAAGACTTGTCCACCTGCAAATTGCAGACGAATACTTTGACCGTCAGTTGCTACTCCCAGCTCGTAAAGCGAGCTGAGAGTTGAGAGCTTATGTTATAGATATTTTTCGGGAAGCATAGTTTAGGCCGGCCAAGGTCCAGTAAAAGACACAACCAACCAGGTGGAGGCCCAAATTAGGGATCGAGATTGGTCAGCTAGGATGCCAAGCCACCGGGCGTAAGCTGAAGACATCAAGCAATGTCACAGCAGTCATAGCAGGGAGCACAACTCGTTGAAAATGTCCTCAACCTGTTAGTGAGAAGACTACCACTCTAACTGTCCTCAAGGAGAACGACCGAGCGAGAATAGCGAAGTCAGTCAAAGCCTCCAGCTCGTCCACTAGCACAACACCAGGTCACGACGTTAGTGAGCCAGATGCATGTACGGGATCCAGTCAGCAATTAAGGACACACATATTTAACTGATAGCTCAGCCTCCAAATCGACACATTGGCCCCTCAGTAGTCCGATAATGATTTGCCCGATATTATTTACTTGACGTCAAGCATTAAATGCCCGGTGTAGCGAAAATAATCATTTTGCTACTTGTAAAATTATAGTTGTAACCCTTTTCCCTTCTATAAATAGGAAGGGGCGATCATTGTAAAAAAAGAAGGAGAATTTGCATGTAGAAACTCTGTCGGAATACAGAGATAACACTGTACATAGTGAGAAAGTATTGCCATTGTAATCAAATTGAGAAAAACAACCATTAGTTGATAATCAAAACCAACGTGGACGTAAGAGTCAACTTGACTTTAGCCGAACCACGATAAAACTGCTGGTGTTTGCTGTCTTTCTTCTCTTTCAGCATCTTTCTTTTTTGCTTTCTTCCATATTCCACTTGTAGTTTGGAGTGTTATTGGACACAAACCTGTTGACCGAATTTTGCTGTCAATACTATTCCAATCATCAATATATTGCTAAAAAAACCCCTTATTTCACTATTAAAGTATACATGTAATATCTATTCTTTTATAAATATAAAGAATACGTATAAAATAAAAAAATATTATTCGACATACATACTAAACAAATAAAATAATATCGTGAAAAAATATAGAACATAGCATGTAAAAGTTGAAATATGTGCAACATATATATCTCATTTATATACAATAAAATTAAATAATACAATCCTTACTACTTAAATAAATCAAAGCAAAATGTATAAAATAAATAAATAACTGATTTAACTTAAAATGTGTGCATATATAATCAAAAAAATAAATTATATATTATATAGTATAATATATAAAATATAAGGCATAGTATTTAAATCAAAGGCGAAAAAACATGTTAGAGATATCTCTATTATGTATAATCAAATTATATAACACAACTCTAGATATTTCAACAAATCAAATAAAAATATGCAAAAAAAAATATTAGGTCTAGCTTATAATGTACACTTTTAAATTTAGAAGAAAAATTCATCATACATACTAAATAAATAATATATTATTATTAATAAAAAAGTTAAAATGCTATAATTTTTATTAAACAAATGAAACAAAACTGTATAAATCAGTAATTGATTTACCCTTTAAAATTACCTTACAAAAAATGTTAGCTATAAATGCAGTTCAACAATATCTCAATGGGTAGCGATGAAGGAAATTTGTAAACATGGAAAAACAAGCGACTGATGAGGAAGGGAACAACTTCTGGAAGTGGGGTGGGGGCGTTTTAGCAAGTGAAAGAAAGGGGAATGTATAGGAAAGAATGGAAAATTAAAAAAAATAAATTCTAAATTGCCTATTGTGATACGAGAAGACATTACAATGTTTCCCACTGTGCTACTAGTGTGTGACAAGTGCCAGGCCAACGTTGGCATTGCACTGGGCAATGTTGGCAATGCCAGCGTTTTGTCTTTTCCAAATTGCTAAAGTCAAAGGCCACATTGTTCCCGGAATTAGTTTGGGAAGAAGTTTCCCATCCCACATTATATGGGCCAAAAAGCCCCATCCGACTAAGTGCTCTCTCAAACGGACCAATTTGCTCAGACCAGTCATAAATGGCTAGGTAAAATCATATACCTATACTTATTTTTTATACTAAAATGTTATAAATAATAATAAAAAACTTAAGGACATATTAATATCTATATCATAAATAGTTCCATAACACATTAAACTCCTATATGATTCATAAAATATAAAATCACACAAGTAAAAAAAAAAAAAGTGTAGGGAAATCTATAATCATGTATTACTAAGTAAATAAGTATAAAAATAAAAAATACAGAGTGTCCACATGCATTTGGGTCCGGTCCACATGAACCACAAACCAAGTATACTGGACTCAAAAGAGGTCTTCATTTTAACCAACTTCAATTTGAGAAGTTCTAGTCCTTATTTTTTTTGTGGACTAAAGGACCCATTTATGAACTATGACCCATTTTGACAAATTTAAGTAAGTGAGATTCTTAAAGTAGGGATGATTTTCTCTGTATCTAAAATTGATTCATGCCAAGTTTGTGTTTGTCAAAGATAATCGAGAGACTAGTCAAAGGACTAATCAATTTTCAAGTTAAAAAAATAGTTGTGCTATATTTTTAAATGTATGGTCAATTCAAAATTTAAAATTTTTATTGTTGTTATTAGCTGACATGCTTTTTTCGATACATTATTGTGTGATAGCATCGTTCAAAAATACCAAATGGATCTCAACGCAGCATAAACATTTATTTTCAAGTTGTTTGTGAGATGCAGCATGTCTAAATAAAATTCTTTAAACATGTAACTTCTGAATTTTAAACATTATCAGAGTTGGACAATTAGATCATATATACATGATATATGGGTGTAATTCGTTTGGTTCCAGTGTTAGTGGTCTTGATTAATAATTCGTTTACATGGGCTTAAAAAAAAGTATTTTTTTTTTAAAGCAGTAAATTGGAGTTTTAAAAAAAAATCAAAAAATACTTTTTTTAAAACAGTAAATTAGAATTTTTAAAAAAAGTCAAAATTTTAATTTTTTTATTACTTTTATTTTTTTAAAGTTTTTTTGTTTCTTTTTATTTTAAAAAAAGCAACTTTTTTCTAAAAAAAAATGAAACAAACATGCCTTAATTTAGCTATAAGATTGTCTAAATCCTGTCGTGATGAATAACAATAAGTTTAGTTGACTATATAGATACGTTGATGACAAGAAGTTTGAACCAAAGAAATTTAACATACAATTTAAAACTTTTCGCCACTAAACTATACTTACAGTATGAATGCAAGTTAGGAGTGGAACAAGAGAAATATAAAAGAGAATAGAAGGTCCCAAAAAAAAAAAAGGATGAATGGTTAAGAAAAAATTTTCCTTTTTTTTTTTTTCTGTTTGGATGCATAGAAAATATTCCAAAACCCCTGAAATTGAAGGTGCATGAAAATACTAATGTTGAATGTTTTTGGAGGGTTAATCATAATCATCCATTCCTTTTTCCTCCCTTTGTTAAAACTTTCAAATAAGAGAAACATTAGACAATAACCTTTCATTTTGTCTCCTTTCCCTATAGTTTCCTCCATCCAAACATATCATTAAGACATATTTGGGAGTTGTTAGGAGTGGAAGGAAAGGAAAGTCACAAGAGAGAATAAAAGAGAGAAGAATGATGGTTAAAAAAAATTAAGACTTCCTTCTCTTTTATTGGATGTTTAAATTTTTTTAAAAATTTTCTAAATTAGAGGAGCACAAAAGTGAGAATTGGAGAATGTAAAAGGATTTTAGAAAATTATAAACTCTACTTTTTCTAATTTTTTCCTTAATTAAAATTTCAAAATAAAGAAAAGATCAAGACAATGATATTTCTATTAGAATTATTTTTATTATGTACTTTCTAATTCATAAATTTGTTCTATTAATATCTAAGGTGATAAAGATAATTAATTTATATACCATTATGTAATAAGTCTAATGATACCATAATTTAATGTTTTTGATATTGGACTTGGTCACATTTATGGATGATATCCAGGTCCATTTGGTCACAGTTATATATTGGATAAGTTACAGGTCCTATGTCTCCAAGTAAAACATTTTCTCCCATCAAAGAGTAGTCATGGAGAATTTCCCAATAAAAGATTGGAGTTATCAGAAGCTGGAACTCTATCAAAGCTAGAGAATTAGGAGCATTGAGCAAGATGATTAGGTAATCCTAAACTAATATTTAATTTTTTGTGTTCTACTATGTTCAATTACCTGATTAATTAATCCAATGTTTTTTTTTTATAAATTTCTAGCAAATGATATCAGAGCTTGGTCAATCATGTAATTGTAACCGATGGAATGCAGTTTATGAATTATATGAACTGAATGATTTTGAATGCCAGAATTGCTATGAATTACAAATTATATTATGACTTCATTCAATTTTAATTCATGATTTTGTGAATTTAATTTATGTTGTTTATGAGAATTCAATCATACAATTTTTTTTTTTGTATTTTTTTTTGCTAATGTGATTGAATTAAATTGATGATTAATTGTTTAGAATCCAAAATAGGTAATTTTGAATTTCCAAGTTTGAAACTGTTAGAAGAAACCATTTTTTTGACTTGATTTCAAGTTAAAATTGTTGCGATATTTTCCATTTTTTTTTTATGAAATTGAAGCATAGAATAAGTTTAAAATACCTTGTAGCATAAAACCCATGTATTAATTTGGAGGAATCTGATGAAAATAGATTGTTTTGAAGATAGTTTCCATGGTGGTTACCGAATTGGTTTCTTACGAAATTGAAAAGATTAGTTTGGTTAATTTCAAAATTAATGGCTGGATTGGACTAAAAATATCATAAGGATCAAAAGCCCCAAATTAATTTCATAAAACAACCACTAGAATTGGTTGATTGAAGAAATTTTTTTTTTGGAATGGAAAAACAAAGTTAGTTTTTGGAATTAATTAGCCAAAATCAAAACGTCATTTTCAATTTTTCATTCAAATTAAAATATGGATTACCCTTATAATAATTTTGGGAACAAAACATATAAAAAATAATGTGAAAATGGTCAAAAAATGACTTGTTGACTGTGAGATTTGGTCAAGTCTAAAATATAGTCAACCGAATAGTTCGACAATCCTCAAGCTACAAACTGATTTTAAGAAGAAGAAACTTGTAAGATTATCAAAGAAAGAATAGTAAGAACAAAGAGTTTTTTAACATGGCTCACCTAAAACTAGGCAGCACTAGTCCCTACGTCTACGGTATTGTTTTATTTATGTGATGAAATTTCTACAGAATTTCAGTATATGTTTTTCTCCCTTTTCTTACAATGATTTCCCCCTCCTATTTATAGAGGTTAGGAGTTTATAAGTGTAATTATACAAGTTGTATTTCTATTACATTAAATAATAAATGCATGTAACAACTTAGACTCCTACAAATCGGCTTCTACATATTGTTTTCTGTGAGTGGGCCCCATCTGGCTACTTTTTACAGGTTGGCTTTGCAGGTCATCTAAGTGGATGCTTGCCTCACGTTCAATCTTAGCGGGGCCTTTAGATGGGTGAAATGATACGTTCTGCGAGCTGGAGCTCCTATCCCAGGGTCTTTGCTGACCTTTGATAGGAGATCGCGAGCTTGTATTTAGTGACCTGAGCTTGCACAGGGCAACGCATTAGTTATGTGATCCAAGGCTCGTATCTGGCGAGCTGAGGTTACTGCCTTAGACTCATCTCACATCCTCTTCTCCGAGCTCACAGCTGGTGATCAGTGACTTCAGCTTTCGAGCGAGTTGGGCTTTCTTCATCTGGATTTGCTTATGGGCTATTGTCGGTCCATTTACAAAGACCAAAAAATACCCATAACATGACTAGAATTGAATCAAATTATACATGGATTACAAAGGCTCGACACTGCAAATCATGTGAGGAAGAAGGCTTGATTTTCAGACTGTGCTAGGCGAAGCTCACTCACCACATGCTAGCTTGTCAGTGTTGATTAGTAGTGTTGATTACACTGTTATGCTCCGCTCTTCAAGCAAATTTTTTGGGATTTTTATTTTTTTTAAAATAAAAATAATTTATTTATTTATTATAAAATTTATTTGAATGACCATATAATATTATTTTGGTATGAAATTTTTTCTATGTGTTTGGCATAATTTGGGATATTTCCTGTAATTTTTTTTAGATTTTTATGGAAACAAAATAATTTTTATTGAATTATTTCCTTAATTTTTGGATGAAAAAATAAAATTATTTTTCACTAAAAATTTTCTTGTGTTTGCTATACATTGGGTATTTTTTGTAATTTTTCCAATTTTTTTGGAAATAAGATTATTTTATTAAATTATTTTCTAATTTATTTAAATTATTATATGTTGCTAAATTGGCCTAAAAATTTTATAATGTTCACAAATTTAGCCACTAAAAGTAAATTTTATGAAATTGTTTATTGTCATTCAGATGGGTGATTGAATTTTTTGAGAATAATACTAATTGTAAATATGAAAATTATTTTGACTTGCGTTATGTCTTTAAATTTTATATAACTTTGTACTCACTTATGCGGAACCAATTACATAAAAAATTAAGTTATAACCATTTTGTATAGTTTAATAAGAGTGTTGTATTAATAATATTACATGTCATTTAGTATGTTATTATTAATGTAGTTTGTTAACAGTAATGTGAGTGCAGGATTAAATGTTATGTTCTTAAGGTCTTGAATTCACTTTGGAATTAGATGTGAAGAATATAATATTTAATCATTGTATTATATTATAGGGTCTTAAATGCCTTTCAACATTGGATCTTATAATATAATGCTATGAAGAATTGCATATTGGTATTTGTGAAGAAATATAAGCAAGATTAAAGAATTTACACAAATTAATATTTTCCCTCAATTATTTTTCAATGCAATTAAGTTTATAAAGATGCTAGATGGGACTAGTTATGAGGACCGAGCAGAATTAAAGAATTCATATATGACAATCACCAATATACTTCTAGTATTTGGAAGAAAATAAGCTGACAACGATTCTGTCACTGGACAGAGGGCTCTTCATAAAAGTTAGACCTTGCATAATAGGTCTGTAATTGATTTAACTAGAGAGTATTAGTGTGAACTATAACACCTATACAAGTGGAAAAAGCTGAAGGACAGGTTTCCTAAGTCTTAGCGTGGACTTAAAAATGCCAAATTTGGGCTAATTTTTACCTTAATAATTGACTCTTTATGAGAGTTGTGTTGAATTAACAGTCAATATAATAATTTCATCATATGAATCAGATACTATACATGGGAATAAGTCTTAGAGTTTATTCAAGATGAACAAATATTTTTTGATTAAGGAGTCCTTTTTGTGAGGAGTTATAGATCCTAAAGGACATAAATGTACATGAAATAGGTAAGAAATAAGTGTAAAACATGAATCATGGGGTGATGTGATTAGGCTTCTTATAGTGACATGTTCCCTTGTTTGGGCTCAGGAAATCCTTGGGCCATCAACTACAGAGATGTAGTTTAGGAAACAAGAGGAAATTAAGTGATGATGGATTGTTAATTAGACTAGGAATATGAGAATAAGGTGTATAGTAAGGCACATAGGTGTAATAGATTTAGAGATTATCCTTAGATCATTAGTTATTTTGAATCAATATGGACACAACTGGCATGTTAGATGAAAAACGTCATAGATGACTACTTGAGACTTAGTTGGATGAGACTTCTTTAGGAGAATTCTAGATTTTAGAATGCCAGAAGACACTTAAAGCCTCAATTTGGAAAGGGTTGCAATTAAGGTGGTGAGTACTATGTCAGACTTTATAAAACAAAAAGGAATTTTGGTCCATTAGTTGGGTATCATCAAGAATATGAACCCAAAAAATGTGTTGTACCCGAACATCTAGGCAATATGAATAAGAACCACAGATGTTATGAAATGCATGATTAAAGCATTCAACTCTATCATACCTTTTATAGGTGATGCGTTTAAAACTATTGCAATGTGTAAATTCTTGCTCCTAAATCCAACTCCTTGTTAGGCTATGTAGAAGACTCTGTATGAGCTGCTGCTCTGTTTAAAGATGGGCCAAGACATTTTTTGCATTTAAGGCTATAGGGTTGATGTAAAATTGAGTAATCTATTTACCAAGAAATCTTGATCTAAAGACTGTTATGTAATGTCTTGAAAAAAAATGGCAGAAGTGTTAGTCATATATAGGTGCCCTAGAGTCAATTTGATTGGGCTCTATTACATCTATGACTAAGCGGTCTGTGGATTTGGATACTA
>JANHAO010030338.1:0-10177 GCA_026873985.1 Saraca asoca | reverse complement strand
AAAGAAGATAATACCCCAGGATACTTATAGACCCGCTCGGCCCTTCGAAGAATCCAGATGAGATCTGGCTAAATCTTCATCCAACAGCCTGCAACGAGCAGCAATGCCACGCCAACGGCCAAAAATGGCAAACAGGAGAAAGCATGGCCTAAAGCAAAAATGGAAAGACATTTGACATGACACTTCAATCAAGGGAGTACACTGACTAAAGATACGAATCCAGCCTCGAAAGTATGCAACTCCCAGTCCGCAAGGCACACCGAGAGTTGGGGGGCTTATGTTATACACTAAAAATAGCCTCGTGCAAGCGAGTTCCCGAGAACCCAAGTACCAGTCCCCGCGCCTTATCAAGGAGCCTTCGGGAACCCAACAGCGATGAGCATTGAGCCTTGTCTCACCCAACCATGGCCCGAAGGACCACTCTCCAGCTATGAGCGCGCCTCAGCGACAATAGGCTCGAACGTCGACTTAGTGGCCGCTCCCCTTGCACTCGCCCCCTCGCTACAACGAGCCTAGCGGCTTCCCCGAGAAGCCCTCGCTTGAGACAGTAAGGCACCTTGCCTGACATAACGACAGCTACACGCCTACTTGTCGACCTAAGAAGGCCCGCTTCACAGCCCATTGCCGAGATACAGACTTCTTAGTGTCTTATCCCATTTAATTGATGTAACATAACTGTAGCTAGCATTAAATGCTTGTGTGCTCTCCTTCTTCTATAAATAGGATTGCCTAGTTAGCAGAAGAGGAGAGGCCAATCTTGTAAACAATAACTTCTACATATTATCAATAAAATCTCTGCCATGGATGTAGGGTCCGGTACTGCCCGAATTTGGCCGAATCACGTTAAAAATATTGTCATTCCTTCTCCCTCTTCCGCTGGACCATCTTCTACAGCACTTCAAGAGTGATATTGATTCCTGAACTCTACATCCTGTTGGCCGAAGTTTGGTTCCTACACACGAACCATATTTCGATGACAACAGTTAATTCATATAACTTGGTAAAATTTATTCATTAACATCAAGGGTCGGATAACGGATAAGTTATACATGTACTCATCATAGGTCACAGATGCATGCTAGTATTATTTACTTATGTAGGATATATATTTGTAACATTTTGGGTAGCATGATTCATAAAATCTAAACTTGAGCTGTTTAACAGTTTTTCGTGCACCAGCAGGCAAAGTTCTTGCATCTGCCGCTGATTAAGTGTTCTGTCTTCTTGCACTTGTCGTTACATCCAGAGATGAATAAACATACATGAGTATTGGAGACATTGACGGCAAGTGCTGTCCAAAATATCAAGCCTGACTTGAATGGACACATGACGACACGGCTTCACCGTTCTCGACCACCGAGATGTCCAAGTGACAAAAATCAGTTGCGTAATTAATTTGAAGATAAATGAATATTCACACTAGGATAATAATCCATTCTTCGTGACCTTAGAAAATTCTAGCACTAGCTTGTTTTTGGCGTCATTTTCAAGAGGAATTTATATAATTATTTGTATTTCATTTTATACAGTTTAAAATACGTAATAAAGAATTTTTTACAGTAGAATACAACATGATAAATATTTTTATAATCCATTCATTGGTTGGAAAAAATAGAGATTTTAGAAATGCTTCCGGTAGCTCTCAAATTTTGAAGTGGAAAGCTCATCAAGTTCCCTTCTTTTCACAATTCTACATACAGAAAATCTCTAATCATATTCAATATTTCTATTTCCATTATTCGATCACCAATCTTGATTTCTAATCTGGAACAAATATTTTTTTTTATATAGTTACGAGAGTCGTTCACATCATCCTTTAGCTATCTTATTTCTCCAAGATCATTAATAATAACTAAGATTTATAAATAATATAAAGAAAATTAAAGATTACAATAATTTTTTATAAAATAATTTTACTCTCAAATCTAAAAATGGATGTGAAAGTATTAATTGCTCTAATACAAAATTTAATATCTGTAATAAGATTTGTTTTCCTCGCAAGATGACATTATAATAAAAATTAGAGATAAAATGTATTAGCAATAAAACAATTTTCTAATAACATTCTGAAAAGCATCAATTTTTATTATTATTTTTTTCTAATTTCTCACTCATAAAGGAGACTTTTATAACTTTTTACCTTGCTGATTTCATCTTAATTTACATCTTTTCCCATTGGATCATATGTAATTAGCTTCTCTTAAAAAGTAAGAGAGATAGAAAAATATTTTATTATTGATACTTGTTTCAAATTGAATTTTGCAATTTCGAAAAGATTGGATTTTAAGTGCAGATTCGCACAATAAACAAGCAAAATTTTAATCCTTTTAAACTTTTGTACTGAAAACAACACAGACTAGAATTATGATAAGAAATTGTAAACTGAAAATCAACTTGATGATCACTTCAATCGATTGTAAGTTACAAAGGGAAGTAATGTGCATGGATTACAAATGAAGAAGTGTTTGAATCTACAGTCCTAAAATCAGCAGGGTGCTGAGTTGTAACAGATTGCTACAAAGAACATGGAGTATGTTGAATAGTTCAAGTTGCTAAAATGGCAAAATGATGCCCAATTATGGCCTTCAATTGTTGCATGCTTCTTTTCAGGAAGCTTTTTGACCATTTTTTCTTTGCTTTTTACAATTTTAATAATGAATGTCCCTCAAAGCTATTAATTTTTGTTCTCCTCTTGGTCTTATGGGCCATCTTGGTTCATCTCTAATCCTTACCTTTCTAATACTTAAAGTGTCAAATTTTGGTTCAAATTCCTTTGCCTTCAATTCCATATTACAGGCCTTCCCCCCAGAACAAACTTTAGGGGTTGAAATTCATTTGTTGGATACACTAGCTTGGCAAATTGGCCTCATACAAGGATGTCCATCAATTGTTTTGGATAAGAAGCTTCAAGGATAGACTCTAAAACCCTTTGAAGGTTCTCAAGTTTAGAACATAAATACAGAAATGCGAGCCTTCCCTGAGCTTCACAATTATTTCACCATGTCTTGCATATACAAACATATTTTCAAAATGGTGGTTGTCACATTCACATATATACTTCAATATGATTATTGCTAACAAACATAATCACTATATTGTTGTGCAAATAGTGGAGGCATCATTGAAGATTGTAGGTATGCACTATGTCAAAATTGTGGCTTCTAAGAAATATTGTAAAGTTGAATTTGACTTTACAAAGCATAAAATTCATTATTCGTGAAGTTGACAAAACTCTTATGAATAAAAAGAAGTCCATGATTCTTATTATAGCTAAAAAAGGTGGAAGGCTTGTGGGATGAATCCACAAGTTTGACCAAATGTCAAAACTCCACCTTTTAAGCTCAAACCTATACCTTTGTCAAATGCACCTTTTAAATATAACAAACCAATCTGACTTAACTCAAGCTTTCACCCTGATGTTATCCTTGGTTATCACTATCCACATTTTTTTCAAGCACCTACTAGTGGCCTAAGTTGTGAAACCTTTTGGTAAGTTTATAGCTTTCAAAACTTAACTCAAATTCAATCATTCTAGTGCTATTTTATTTCAGTTGTAGCAATATCTTTCGAGATCCCTGGCATATATAGCTCAAGAAGATGACTTGACCAAGAAAATGGCTAATGCAATTTAGATGAAACATAAAGAAGCAAATGAGTTGTTTCTGGATGCAAATGATGAGCCACTTGCCTCCAAAAAAAAGAAAGTATTTGAGGAAAACCCAATTTGCTTCAGCTAGTAACCAAATAGCTGAAAAGCCTCCTAAGAAGATCAAAAGCTTTGTTAAGCCAAAAACAAGGTGAAGTTATTTTGGGAAATAGTATACCTTCTTATATGCCTTAGACACAATTGACCAAGGCTCCTATTCCTCCTTTGACCTTGCCGACTCCAAAAGACATTGCTCAATCTCAAGTGAAAGTCTACACATTCGACTTTTCTTCTCATTTTACATTTATATTGACATTTCTTCAGTTTCCTTTTCAAAAATTGCAGGAGCATGAATAAAGAGTCAAAATACTAACAAACATAGACCTAGTTGACAAAGTTGATGACCAAATGGCCTTACTTAATCCAAATGTCATTAGTGCTACTTCTGGCCCAGTCGAATGAGTTCTGACTTCTGCATTTTCTCTACTTGGTAAACTTGTTATTTTTTCCACTCCATTCATAGAACTTGCCAAACCAAATGTTCATATGCCCAACTTAATTGATACCATTCTATTGAAAAAGAAACTAAGATAGCTATTGTATATGTAGATTGGTTCAGTCCAAAAGAGCTCGTGAGAAGCCCGAGACCAACGAAAGGACCAGCTCGAGCAGCGCCCAGAGTCATTTCATCATCAGGTCACACCACGAAGCGACCTCGTCAATCCAAGCTCATGCACGAAGGGGCGAGCTCAAGCTCGCTATTCCTAGGGTCAGGCAAGTGACCTGGTTAACGAAGCATAACCTGCGATCTGGAGCTTGCCAGACAGAAGACTAAGTCATGCCTTGTCCCAACGGTCGAATAGGGCCCGCACGTAGAAGATAATCTGTAGTAGTAGAAAAAGGAGATTTAATCTATATATTCTATCTTGTACATTAAATATGAGGGAGGAGCCTTCCGTAGAAGAGATTGGAAAACACAGGCAGAAATTCTACTAAAGTAGAAAGACTTAAGTGTTGTAACTTTGTATCTGCATTACCTCAATAACACGCTACCATGGATGTAGGGTCCGGTGATATCCGAATTTGACCGAACCACATTAAACCTTGTGCCTCCTTCCCTGCTCTTCCCTTCTTCTTTGATTATTTTTCCTGTTCTACTACATTTGAATCGGTTAGAGGTCAGAGATCCAAAGAATCCCACATTGGCCAGAGTTTGGATCATTCCCAAAATCTGATGTCAACATTTTCACGCCGTCTATGGGAATCTCACCTATTCTAGCTCATTCCTATTGCAATGGCCAAGGGAAGAGCCACCAGAGCCTCAAATACACAATCCCATCCTCCGGATGGCCATGTTTCGACAACGGACTCATCAACTGCTCCTATCATCAGAGCAGCTACTGGTATTCCTCCAGCCAGTTTAGCACAATCAGTCCCCATCACCAACGGCGCTGACGGACCACAAACTTGGCTTCAACGCTAAGAGAAACTTGAACACATGATGGGAGAGTTGGCTAAAACAGTCACGATGCTAGTGCAAGCACAAGCCCAGAATGTGCAAGAGCGGACTGAGGCCACCGTACCTGAGGTTGAACGATCCGGTGAGGCCAACCAGGAACAAACTTCGCATTGCCATCCACATGGCTGGAACAGTGAACCGAACCACCAAGTCTTTAACCAAAGACTGGGGGGCTTGAACATTTTGGTGGAAGACCTCCTTCAGAGGATCAAGCATCTAGAGGAGCATCCTTAGAGTCAGAACGAACAAGGTCGCTTTGGGGAGCAAACCCCTTTCTCTAAAGAGATCATGGAGGAACCTCTTCCGTGCAAGCTCAAAGTTCCAGCCATTCCACTATATAACGAAGACAGTGACTTGCATAACCATCTGGACTTGTTCAACATCCAAATGGATCTACAAGCCTATAACCCCTTGATCAGGTGTCGCATCTTCCCCGCTACCTTGGGTGAAACCCCTCAAATGTGGTTTAGGAGCCTCACGGCTCATAGCATCGGTAGTTGGAAGGAATGTCAGGAGAAGTTCCTAGATCAGTATCGGGCACTGAAGATGCAACTTGCGCCCCCATGCCACCTCGCTACGATCTTCTAGGGCAAGCAGGAAGCACTAAAAGACTACATTGCTCGCTTTAGACATGAAGTTAACAATGTTGACAAGCCCTCGGATGAGGCTATTCTGGCTGCCATCTTGAAGGGACTCCGTAGGGATGGAAAGTTGTTCAAAAGTTTGTATAAATCCCTAGTCAGTAATCTAGGCAAATTTTATGAGTGGGCCATGAAGCAAGTAAGGTGGGATAAGACTTTCGGCTCATGAAAAATCGAAACAAGTAGTTTAGCTCCGAACAAGAAAAAAAGTAACTGTGGGAATGGAAATGGCAATCCCGAGTGCTAGCTTGCAAAAAAGAGCAAAGATGAACGATCCCTATTCCAAGCTCACCACAGCACCTACAACATCTTGTCAGACACTCAGGACAAGATCTTCGCAATGGAAAGGGACAAGGAGGACTTCGAAAAGCCTCCACCCTTGAAGACAACTAGCAAGTCCAGACTCAATCAGGGAAAATTTTGTGCATATCACAACGAGTTCGGGCACGTCACTTCGGAGTGCTGGGCACTGAAAGATGCTATCAAGGATCTCATTAAAAGAGGTCATTTGCATGACTACGTTATGTAGCCCTCCAGTCAACAACATAGGCTATCCCGACGGGACATCGAGAAAGAGCAATCTCCTATCATCAGGACGATCTTTTAAATTTTTGTACTTATTTGTAAATTGTATAAACATTTTGAATACAACTACTGATATTAAGTTTTCTTCTAACTGGTGAATTGCCTATAAGCTACCCTTTTATTTGGGCACAAGATCACCCTGACCACAAGATCAGTCATCCTTTTATTTGAGCACAAAATCGCCCTGGCCACAAGATCGGCCACCCTTTTATTTGGGCATAAGATCACCCTGACCACAAGATTGGTCACCCTTTTTTTTGGGCACAAGATTGACCTAAGCACAAGATTGGCCACCCTTTTATTTGAGCATAAGATCGCCCTAACCACAAGATCGATCACCCTTTTTTTTTTGGCACAAGATTGCCCCGGCCACAAGATCGGCCACCCTTTTATTTGGGAATAAGATCACCCCGAGCACAAGATCGATCACCCTTTTATTTGGCCATGAGATTGGCCCAAGCACGAGATTGCTCACTTCACAGCTCTCATGCGAATTCAATTAAGTTGCAGCTCTCATGTGCACTTATCTATTTGGCCATAAGATCGGCCCGAGCACGAGATTGCTCACTTCGCAGCTCTCATGCGAATTCAATTAAGTTGCAGCTCTCATGCACACTTATCTATTTGGCTACGAGATCGGCCCAAGCATGAGATCGCTCACTTCGCAGCTCTCTTGCGAATTCAATTAAGTCATAGCTCTCATGCGCACTTATCTATTTGGCTACAAGATTGACCCGAGTATGAGATCGCTCACTTGACATTTTGCAACTCTTATGCGAACTTATTTAATGATTTTCACACTAATGTGTTTATTTATTTGGCCACAGGATCAACCCGAGCGTGATATCGCCCCAGTTTGCAACTCATGCTACCTTCTAGTTATGCGTAGGTCGCACAGATGGTTCAAACCAAAGTGTTTGCAAATGATAACAATAAATAGAAATTACAGAAAAAAAATTTCATTCTTTAAAAGACCTCAATGAGGCAGATTTACATCAGAAAACTCTGGATATAGACCAAGCAAAATACAGAGGGAAAAACCTATGACCAAGAAGAAGCATCAGCCACAAAGGGCCACACTTCAGTTATTAGGGACTGCGCGTCACAACTTCCTTCTTCCAGTGCACAATCAACAGTAGTGCTGCATCCCTTCGTCACTGACCACCTGCTCCTCCTGCAAAAAGCTAACCAGGAAGCCCAGGAGCTTGGCCGGCTGAACAAATGCCTCATGGCGAAGCCGAAAGGACATAGTCTGCGATCCGTATGAGATCCTTTCGTATTAACAAGGAAGATAAGTCCTCTAAGTCATCTATGCAGTAGACCATACATGCCTCTGAGAAAGGCCAAAATGCCAGAAATGGTGGAGGTTCATCAAAAGGCTCCATAGTTTGCTCAAGTGCAGAATCAAAAGGGATTGTCTCTCCCTTATATAGAGTCAGGGCCAGTTCTATCGAAGGATCCAGACTCACTCCCCCAATTGTCATCATTAATGAGCCTCGAAAAAGGCTAAGTTGACTCAGCAATAGCCACTAGACACATGTTACCAGAAGCACGGCTTGGAACAGATGAAATGACAGTCTCGAGAAAGGGGCTCTGACTAATCAGGAATCGAAGAGTTTCAACTCCCAGCCCGCTGAGCGAGCTGAGAGTTGGGGGGCTTATGTTGTATATGTAGATTAGTTCGGTCCAAAAGAGCTCACGAGAAGCCTGAGACCAACGAAAGGACCAGCTCGAGCAGCGCCCAGATTCATTTCATCATCGGTCACATCGCAAAGCGACCTCGCCAATCCAAGCTCATACGCGAAGGGGCGAGGTCAAGCTCGCTATTCCCAGGTTCGGGGCAAGCGACCTAGTTAACGAAGCATAACCCGTGACTTGGAGCTCGCCAGACAGAAGACTAAGTCATGCCTTGCCCCAACGGTCGAATAGGGGCCGCTTGTAGAAGACAATCTGTAGTAGCCAAAAAAGGAGATTTAGTCTGTATATTCTATCTTATATATTAAATGCTGATGTAATAGATTTATTGCATATGTAATTACCATTGTAATCTCCTTTCCTCTATAAATATGAGGGAGGAGCCTTCTATAGAAGAAATCAGAGAACATAGGCAGAAACTCTGCTAAAGTAGAAAGACTTAAGTGTTGTAACTTTGTATCTGCATTACCTCAATAACACACTACTGTGGACGTAGGGTCTGATGATATTCGGATTTAGCTAAATCACGTTAAACCTTGTGCCTCCTTCCCTGCTCTTACCTTCTTCTTTGATTATTTTTCTTGTTCTACTACATTTGAACCGGTTACAGGTCAAAGATCCCAAAGAATCCCCTGTTGGCTAGAGTTTGGACCATTATCAAAATCTGACGTCAACAATAGCAGACCAAGATCATTAATTAGCCAACGAAGAAGACAATACCCTAGCTATTTTAGCTTATGTAATTTTAGTTGAGAAGGAAAACTTTTAGACTTCTATTTCAATTGAAACAAAATAATATGCACTTATGGTTCTTACATCCAATCCTTCTGAAGAAAGTAAAACTGAGATAAAAAATGCAAACAATCTCTTGAATGCATTGCTTGATAACGACCTTTCTATATTCCTTTCAAATGAGGGGAAGAAAGAACCTATTTCAAACTGCTTATGAAGCTAAATTGATAGGTGGTCTTAAATCATTTGTGCCTAGCTTTCTTAACCAACTACCTTTGTAACTCAATGGCCTGGTTAAGTCAACTTCAGCAGAACTTTCATACCAAAACTTGGCCAAACAAAAAGAAGACTTGGTGTCAAAGGAACAAATTCATGTAGAAACACCCTGCAAAAAATATTAATTTTTTTATGTTGTTTGTTGTTATACACTAAAAACAAGCCTCGTGCGAACGAGTCCCCGAGAACCCGAGGACCAGTCCTCGTGCCTTATCAAGGAGCCTTCGGGAACCTAACAGCAGTGAGCGACGAACCTTGTCTCACTCGACCGTGGTCCCAAGGGCCACGCCCTGACGGCAGCGCGCCTCAGCGACAATAGGCTCAACGTCGACTCAGCGGTCGCTCCCCTCGCACTCGCCCCCTCGCTACGACGAGCCTAACAGCATCCCTGAGAAGCCCTCGCTTAAGACAATAAAGTACCTTGCCTGACAAGGCGACGGCTACAAGCCTACTTGTCAGCTTAAAAAATACCTGCTTTATAGCCTACGACCGGATACAGCCTCCTTACTGTCTTCTCTCATTTATTTGATATAACACAACTATAGCTAGCATGTAATGCATAGCACCTCTCCTTCTTCTATAAATAGGATTACCTTGTTAGCAAGAGGAGGAGAGATCAATCTTGTAAACAAAGCTTCCACATATTATCAATAAAATCTCCGCTGTGGACGTAGGGTCCGGTACTACCCGAATTTGGCCGAACCACGTTAAAAAACATTGTCATCCTTCTCCCTCTTCCTCTGGACCATCCTCTACAGCACTTCAAGAGTGGCATTAATTCCTGAACTCTACATCCCGGTGGCCGAAGTTTGGTTCCTACACATGAACCATATTTCGACGACAACATTTGGCGCCATCTGTGGGGATCTTCCACTCTTTGAAGTCTCCACTGTTGTACAACAATGGCCCGAGGAAGAGCAACTCGAAGTTCTACAACTCCGGCATCTCAGCATACTCCCAACCTGGGATGCAGGAGGAGCAAAAACCTGATCAATCTTGATTGGCCTTGGAAAACGCAGTCAAAGAATTGACTGAGACTGTTAAAGCACTTGCCCAGGCACAAGTACAAAGTGCCCAAAGACA
>JANHAO010030337.1:0-10167 GCA_026873985.1 Saraca asoca | reverse complement strand
AAATTGGTGAAATTAATATTTAGTTTGAGTCTTAAATTTTAATTAAAGCTAGCATCGGTATGATATTAAAGGTGTTTGATAAGCAACTTTTTAATCAACTTTTAACTGATTTAAGGGTTTTAATTATTTAACTAAGTCAATTAACTATTTTGAATATTTGGTAAATAGATATTTGACTTAGTTTTTTGGCCTTCAAAAAACTAATTTTAGAAAATTAAGTAATCCAGTTTTGTCAATTAGTGTTTGACATTTAATGTATAAAAAGAAACTATTATCTCAGATCATTTCAATTTTTGACACCCTTATATTTAATATACAAAAAAACTTATAAGAAATATGTATGAAATACATTTTATAATAAACTTTTCTCTAATTTATTAATATGCATTAAATATATTATTTAATCATTCCTCCTTTTTACCCACCATTAGCTTATAAGAAATAATAACATAAATAATAATAATTAGTAAGAATAATATTCATATTTTTATCTAAAATTATCTATTTTTATAATAAATTATAACTATTTGTTTCTTAAAAGAAAATCTAATAAATAATATATTATAATTAATTATTTCTTAAAAAATATAATAAATAATAAATTAAAATTATTTATTTTTAAATAAAAATAATAAATATAATAAATTATAATTATTTATTTCTAAAAAATATAATAAATAATATATTATAATATTTTTTTAGAAGAAATATAATAAATAATATTTTAAAATATAAAATATTATTATTTAATAAAATACGCTCATATTCTTATATATTATTTTATATTTAAATTATTAATAGTAAAAAATAAATCTATACAGATAATATTATTAGGTAGTCAAATCAATTAATATAATAGTATAAATCTATATAGGTGAAACTATTTTTATAATCAATTTTACTAATACTATAACTCATAAAAGATAAAAAATTTAAATGTATTAAACTGTCCCTTAATTAAATAAGTTAATTGTATTCTTTTAAAAATAAACATTGTCTAATAGCATATTGAGATTTGGCCACATGGCTACTTGTATGTAATACAACCTCTTTTGGTGTTTGCGCCACAGAACTGCCTTTATTATTATATGATTGCCAATGATGAGCTGTTTTCCTTTCTTTCTCAATATCAATAACTTAAAAATCTGTTCACATGGACAGTTTATGATTACAAATAACACAATCCCATCGGTCAAGACACGGTTTTGGTGAGAAAATAAAATAGTAAGGTAACCAATCAGACAAAGTCATTTGCCTTTTTTCTTAATAAAGCTGTTAGTTAATTATTATTTAAATATTGAATGCAAACTATATCCAAACATAATTCAGCTAAAAACAGCGTCATTTCATGTGGGATTGGATCCTTCCTCCCATTTTCTGCTTCTTACATATATAATCCATGGTAATTGGTCATTTTTCTAGATATTTTTCTTCAATTTTCCTTAATTAAACATAAACAAATTCTGGCCAAAAAAAATAATTCCATAAATAATTCTTATATATAGGTTCTACTAAGTTAATCCTAATTTTTACCTCTCAGATTCAAAGGCCAAAAATGGGTCTTCAAGTTGCTCAATCAGCAGTAACTGTGAGAAGGCATGCAGGGGTATAATTGTAAGCAAAGCATGAAATTTCCAGCTTAATTGATCCACCCGCGTACCTAACGAGTGCACAGTTCACATCTTGAAAACCATTATATTATATTGTATTATATTAGAATCTAAGCTAACATTTTCTTGTCTTAACGCAACGCGTCCTAAATTTCCATATCTTACTATATAAATATCAACAACTCACCTCTCTTCCATTCCATTGTATCTCAAAACCTTTTCAGCATCCAAAACCAAAAAGAACAACATTTCTCAGACTTTTGCCACTTAATTCAAGCTATAAACATGCCAAACGACGTTGCTCAAAGAGCATGGAACATCCTGCGGCTCGCATTGTTATGGGCTCGTAAAGGCAGCGTCTTCAAGCGCAGCAAGCTGGTCATGGAGCTGCGTCTGGTTCCAAAGTATCTGAAGCGACTCGGCCATACGACGCCGCCCAGCCAAATCCATTACTTGGAGCGTGAGCTTTCCTTCGATAAGACCCCCATTTTCAATGTCAAGATGAACCGACCTGGCTCAGTGCGCTTCCACTTGCCTCACATTCCCTGCATTAACCCCCATGTTGTTGATTTTGACTATGATTTCGATGATGTTGGATATGATTCTGGGAGACAGGCTGGAAATGAATACGATGGAGAATTTGGTTATGAAGGATGCGAAGAAATGGTTTCAAGTGAAGAACAAGGGATAGATATTCGAGCGGAAGAGTTCATTGCCAAGTTCCATGAGCAGATGAAGCTGCAACGCCAGCTTTCTTATTTGCAGTACACCGAAACACCAAAGAGAGACTCAATAAGTTTATAGTTCATGATGATTTTTTGGCCGTCGAGATTCACTTCTTTCATTTTGTGCAAGTTTTATCTTTCTCTTTTCTTTTGCTTATAAGATGAGAGTTATAGACATAGTTGCGGGATTTTGAAAATACTGTGAGCTTATATTACAATGTTGACTTTTAAAATTCTCATAAACACTGCCATTGATACGATTCATGATTGATATAAATGATATTGCGCTTACATTTTCTGCCTTCCAAAAAATGGTTAATAATTTCCTTCAATTTCTTGGGTTCTGCAAAAGAAAGAACTCAATTTTGATCATTCAAAATAGCATGTAAAAAAAGTCAGATGCACACAGGGAACTATGTGAAGATATAAGTGTGCATTTAGCACCGTTAGTCATCTTTGGACTGAGAACTGAACATCTTCATAGTGAATAAAATAAAAAAATTTAGGTCCCCCAATTCTAGTTCTATGCATATAATATAATAATAACGAGCACTGTCTTCATCTGCAATAAAAAGTATGAAGAAAACGACATGAATAGTGTTGTATTAGGAAACACAGCAGCATTGCGTAACACAGCTTGCCTGGCCTAACAGCAAAGCTTTGGTCATGTTGCAGCTCTACTGCATATCTAGTATATACTCTTTTGTTTCCTATAATATCCGGTTCTCACTCCCCACATCCTGTCCCTCACCCGTTCCCTAAACTTTTCCCTTTTAGAAAAGCAATTTACCTTGAAAAAGGAAAAAAAATATTGGAGTATCAAAATGGTGACAAGTTGTATGTTAACTTCCACGCTGAGGCCTCTTAAGATTGCTGTCCAACTTCCTTGTTGCAGCCAATATGAGACCTACAGTTACAGCATTGTCAAATATAATTAATAAAACGAAAAGGTTAATTTAAGAAGAAACGAAAGATCAGCAAAAATGGACCTTGGAGATAATGCAATGAATTAAAAGGTTAATGTGACATGGAGACTTGTTTTCTTTGATTAATCTCATTAATTGCTCCAATTCAGAAATTAGAGGAACCAAAGGTGCATTTAAATCTTGTTTGTTTAGTTACTTGTTTAGATACCAAATATTGTTATGTCCAGAGCAAAAGAAAACAAACTTGTGAACTTTACCAGTCAAAGCATACCGATTAATATCACAGTCACACAACACATCAGTTCAACAAAGAGGATGCGGAACCAATAGTTCACAAGCATTAAAAGGTTAATTTGTTGACTGGCAAGTACCTCTAAACAATGCAGAGGGTTTCCCAGGCCGTGATTTGAATTCTGGATGGAATTGCACACCTACGTAGAATGGATGACTTGGAAGCTCTAAGATCTGCACAAGAACACATCCATTTAATATTCAACAATAGTTGGGATCCAGAAAAGGTGTGTATGTTCCACTTGCACTAAATTCAACTGAGGACCACTATGATTTTTATACAAGAACACTCGGTGTAACAGTACTACAGAAAAATAAAACCTTTAAGTTCATCCCACTTGTCATTGCAGCACTACCATTCTACCAAGCAGAAAACTTACCTCCATTCGCTTTCCACTTTCATCCTTCCCAACAAATTTTAGACCAGCTTCTTCTAATGTTTCAACAATATCTGGATTTACCTGCACATTATCATGGCTAAGTTACAGGACATGTACTACGTGTCTCCTCAAACATCAACATTCAAACAAACATGGCAAGTTCAAGTTCACCTCATATCTATGCCGATGTCGTTCATCAACATACTCTGAGTTGCCATACCTGGCAATTAAGGACAAGATGTTAGCACTCATAAAGTGGTGCTGAGAACAATGTTAAAGGTACTTCAAGCTTCTTAAAGTGGTGCTGAGAACAATGTTACATGTTAGCAATTAGGCAATTAGGTTCTCAAAGCATCATAATATGAGTCTTTGTTTTGGAGCCATATAGATATGAACCTTGACATCATTAGTGCCCACAAAGTAAGCTAAAGATTCTCCTGCTAGATATTGCAGGACCAGATACAAAAGAATATAGATAATGCGGAACCAAACCATAAACTCAATGATGTCAAACATCCCTTCATGATTAAGTCTTCAACACTAGATTTACATGCCAAAAATTTCTTAGCACCACCAGACAGGCACAAAAGCTAACTGCCTACATTCAACATATACACTGATTCCATAGATAAAGTTGTATGTGGAAAAATATGAGAAATTTCAGTAATAGTTGAGTTAATTGTTTGATTATTATTTATCATAAAATACTGCATAGGGTGACAGGTAAATCACATACAGCTTGGAAGTAATGCAATCAGGTGTCTGGAACAGAGTTCTACGAGATCCTAGCCTCATCGTACTTCCCATATGTGTTCGTGAAACCTGTATGTGAAAATGTAATAGTAACATCAATTGACTAAATATACTAATTAAATAAACAAGATAAATTTATAAGAGATTAGGAAAAGACATCAGACAGTATGTGTACCTCTGGCATGAAAATCACAACAGGATTTGGAGTTTGGGAATCAAACTCCATGCTGTTTGCCTTCTCCCAACCCAAGACCTAAGACCCAACATTCAATTATAATTAGCATAAAGTCAAACGGAACTGAACCTGACATAAATGGAATGCTACTTACAGATCTAGCAAACTCAATCACAGATATCTGCATGCCCAAGCAAATTCCAAGATAAGGAACATTGTTCTCTCTGGCATATTTGGCAGCCAGCATCATACCTCTCACACCACGATCACCAAATCCACCAGGAACCAAGACACAAGCGGCCCCCTGCAAATGTCAATTTCCCAAAAGTTGCTGTGAGTAAATATTCGAATGCCAAAGACCTTTACATTAATTCATTTTACTTAATTTCAAGGATATTCCAACAGTTCCATCACAGATAACAAAGGCACAAACTCATAATAATATATCAAACAAATCAAGAAATTTGGTGCAAACACATAAACTGAGAGGCCCTCAGCATTTGCAGCATACTTCCCAAATAAGGCTTACCCTCAGAGTCTCCCAAGCCGCAGCATGTGCTTCTGGTGACTGTAAAGTAAACAAATAGGATAAAACAAACCTGACAATTTGAGCAGAGTTAAGAAATAAAATTCAGTTAGATGAAATTTTTAAAAAATCACTACCGAGTTTGCACTTTCATCTTCGAGATCAGAAGCTGCAATCCAATCAATTGATGGCTTCAAGGAGCAGTCAACACAAGCATGCAGAAGGGCCTGGGAGAAAATCATAACTCAAAATAAAGACTAGTCAACGTACTACAATTACTTGAGGAGAAAAATATATTTAGGATATAGCATACATGGCTATGGAAAGTTAACAACACATGTAGTAGGTCAAACAACCCATACTGTAAAACAGAGGGTTTATGCCCCATTTTGTAATTTACACACAAGATGACAGTAAACAGCAAACTATATGGACTAATAAGGAGTAGCAATAATTTTAATAGATACGAGCATTCGGATATATGGTAAGTCAAACAACCCATACTGTAAAACGAAGCGGGTTTATGCTCCATTTTGTAATTTATACATAAGATGATAGTAAACAGCAAACTGGACTAATTGGGAGTAGTAATAATTTTAATAGATACGATATATATATATATTAGAGATTTGTGAATTAGAATAGCATCATATACATACTATATGGAAATGATCAGACTTAAACAAAGTGATAAAATCTTTAAACAAAGCAATCTTGCAGCCTATATATTATTCAATTCAAGTTGCTGAATAAATCTTTCCTTAAAAATTCCAGAGAATGTATTGTTTATATTCATATTAGGCAGAGAATAAAAACTAGGACACACCTTTACAACAGATAAATACGAATCTGTTAGGCCAACATACTTCCCCACCATCGCAATCCTCACCTATAACAACAAAGTGTTCTCATGCTCATGAAAAACTAACAGTACCAATCATTCCAGAAAGAGTATGACAAGTTTAAACTGATGGTACTAACAGAATCAGTGAGATTATCATAAGTCTCAGCCCTCTTGGTCCAAGCCTTTAAGTCAGGAGGGGCAGCATGGCTGAAACAGAAAGCAAACCAACAAAATTGACCTTTCTCACTTTATTATATGTATCAAAGTAACGTAAAAATTCAAATTTATCAAGTCAAGTTTCATAATGGTCACTAACAACTCCATTAAATGCCAAATTATCAGAATATATATCTCATTCCCCATCCACTGGTTCCAGTTACAAACATCAGAAATTGAACAATTCAATGCTGCTTAGGCTTTAACAATGATAGACATATAGGACAAAGCAAAGAATCACCTGGATAAGTTAAGTTGGTTCAGAACTGAATGGTGTGCATTTTGGTTCTGAAGATAGCAGAGCCAATCATAAGGAAATAATTACAGTATACATCAAAGCAGCTAAGCTTCAGTAGAACCCCAAAAAAAAAAAAAATTAGAAACCTACCCTCAGTAATAGAGGAACATGCCAAATGTTTGGAACATCATGGATGTTCAAAATATTACCAATCTGTGAGGAAAAAATACAAAATATTAGACCAATAACTAATAAAACAAAGTTTGCTTGGAATGCCACCAAACTTGGCTAATTAATAACTTACTGGAACGTGGCAAAACTGTGAGAGTTTATCCTTGGTACTTTCCAAAAGAGGCTGCCATAGTCAAACAATATATATCATTTACCATGCAGTCAAAACTTATATCAAAAGACATAACTTATGTTAAAAGTGTAATCTGAAAACTGTTCCCGCCGATTAAACCCTGCCAAAGACTAAATGTGCAAACAAGCTCTAGATGAACTCCAACTGCCTAAGTGACTTTGGAACAAACGGTGGTATGAAGATTAATGCTTTTGATTCTTTGAATGCATCTAGTTACTAGATAGTGAGAAGGAGAAATAACAAACCTGGGAAGAGCGACATGCTAAAAGATGAGGTGTCAAGCCTAATGCTCTCAGCTCCCTCACACTATGTTGGGTAGGCTTTGTTTTCTAGAAACAAAATATCACAATCAACATGAGAAAAAAGAAATCAATTCGACTAGAAGTCTGCAAATAATATACAGAGGTAAAGAAGTATTACTTGCTCTCCCACCACACCCAACACTGGTACCAGGCTAACATGAATGAGACAGAAATTATCAGGCCCTGAGAAGGAAGATTAAAAAATAAATAAATAAAAACTTAAGTAAAACTACAAATATCAGATAACAAAGGAGCAAATCAACTAAAACCACAATGAGATATACAACTGCCTTAGACATTAATGAGATTCACAGCATATTAACCTAAAAAAATTGTAGTATTGAGATAGAAAGCACAAAACTCAGAATTACTTTTATATGGTTGAATTAAAAGGCCATCAAGAAGCAACAGGATGAGGGAAAAGCTTATCTTTTTTAATCTATAAGTTGACTATGTGAGTTAACAAAAATATAAAAAATAAATAAAAACCTTGACATTGCTCAGTATGACTGCAAACCAGAAAATTTATAGTGGTATATCCAATTGTCAAACAAAATCATGACCAAGAATAGTAGATGTCTGTGAAACAACATATTCATAATGTTAGTTTAAATGGCAACAATATGCCAGTGGCTTACCCACTGAAAAGAACAATTGCCGTAGAGCCTCAATAAATGGCATAGATTCAATGTCACCTGGAACATGACAAACATATTTATCAAATATATAAAAATAATGGAGCTGCATGAGAGCAAATTTACTTTTCAGAGATCTTACCAACAGTGCCTCCTAGCTCTATCACACAAACATCTGCCGGCTCCTTTCCTCCATCCACAGGAGTTTGAGCAACTGATTCAATCCAATCCTTAATAGCATCTGTGATATGTGGAACTACCTGAATTGGCATTGCATAATAAATTCAATGAGGTGCTATTTATCTACACAATGTATCTGGGCAGCAACAGGTAATGGCATTTGTGTATCACCTGAACTGTTTTCCCAAGATAATCACCTCTGCGTTCCTTTTCAAGAACAGACTGATTGCAATACAAATATGTTAGTTAAGTCATAAAAATATGAAATAAATTCCAGTATACCATTTGTTCAATACAGATATAAAAGCACCTGATATATTTTTCCGGTGGTGATGTTATTATCCTTTGTAAGTGTGACATCTAGAAACCGCTCATAATTTCCCAAATCCAAATCAACCTTCAAGTCAAATTCAAGAGAACCAAAGATTATCTACATGACCACAATACATTCAGTTATGCAGAGATATGACACAGAAAGAATTAAACCTCTCCTCCATCGTCAAGAACAAAAACTTCTCCATGTTCAAATGGAGACATGGTGCCAGCATCTGTATTCAAGTATGGATCTGAAAGGCATAAAGCACAACCGCATAAGGTCATTGGAACTATATAATCTGCTCATAATAGCACATTATGAGCAACTCGCAAATAAGCACTTGGATTATTAAATGAGAAGCACATACAGAACAACCTTTACAGTCAATCAAGCAACAGAACAAGAGGCGCAATCATGATAGCGGAAGTCAACCAGTGAAGAGACGATTACAGGAATCACCAAAATCCCAAACACACTAATGTTCAGTCACAACAAAGAAGGCAGATACATAAACAACTACAAAGAACACCAATATTACTTATAACTCCAGTGACAGGACAAGATAGCGGGTAGAGTTGGTTTACGAAAAAACTGCATTGGCAGAAATAGTTTGAACAACAATATTAACCCATGAATGCAGAAAAACAGACGAAAACATCTATAAACGAGAGAAATCTAATATTATAAAATATAAAGTAGAACAATAGAACAAGAAAAAGCAATGGGTAGAAGCAAAAAACCAATTTTGATAGAAGTAACGCGAAGGCCACAAGCCTTGAGCACGACCCCAATGCTGCTAGCAGTAACACCTTTGCCAAGGCCACTCACAACACCACCAGTGATCAAAACGTACTTCATCTTCTGCTTTTCTATTGTGAGAATAGTCAAATCCGTTGCTTTTGTAGGCAAAAAAGGCGAGAAGCAAAGCAACAGCTGCAAGCACAGGCTTTGCGAGCTAGAAGACAGAGACAACTTTTAAATTTGAAACCTAGAAAAGAGGTCTTTTTGGGTTTTTATGTATAAGTAATTATAAGTGTAAACATCATCTTTGCTTATTTAGTAAATAAATTAAAATAATTAGCTTGAAATGGATGAGATTAAGAATTTAAGAACACACAAGCTCTATCGCCATAGAAAAAATTGGTCCTGCTGTTTTAAATTATGCTTTTTGTAGTTTTGTTTTGATCTTTATCCAAGTTGATTACCATTAAAATTTGATTAAGAGTCTGGTTTTGGGTAAGATAAGTAGGCAATAAACTTATAATTATACCTTACTCTGCAATTAGGACGAGGGAATAGCTTAGCATTGCTCCAATGCGCTTTTGCGGGGCTATATAGTTTATTCCCTTTATGTGCTAAGATCATGTAAGTGCTTGGAGCTCATTCGGGGGATAAAGTTGCCAGCATATCGTGTCATTCTTTAATAACTTAATGAGAATCATTAGCTATGACCATTCATTTCAGAATTTTTTTTTAAAGATTTCAAGAATATAAGGATGTAAATATTTGATTTTGCTTTTACTTTAGAAGTCATCGATACACCTCTAAAATATAGTTGTTTTATAGATATCTTCTCTGTTTTTTTGCATTAAAAATAGAGAAATTAAAGTATGGTTCTAATTTTAATTTTCTCATAAGTAGTTACATGTGATTTAAAATATTAAAAAAAGAAGGTTTATAATTTGT
>JANHAO010030336.1:0-10180 GCA_026873985.1 Saraca asoca | reverse complement strand
GTAAGTATACTAAATCCAAGGCCTTTCATTTTAAATAATGTGTATTTCTCAAATGGCGTCAGTGTTTGTTGTGTAACACAAGGCATTGATTTTATGTGAGAAGTTTCATTATTTTTAATGGGTCTGATTTAGCTGAGATTTGAGTTATCCGGATGCTTGCAAACTTGATCACTCAATCTCAAAGGCTATGTCAAGTAGATCACATATGATGTGATAGGGCTAAAAGTTGTTAGTCACTCGATGATCCGGGAGTATATGATGTATACACTGATTGAACGTTTTATTTATTGATTTGTTGTGTAACACAAGGTCGGTAAATATAGAATGTTATCAGTTATCGATTCGAATATTTGGTTTGTTATGTAACACAAGGCCAAATGATTCATCTATGGTTCCCAGCCTACTACGGATATGTAATATCCTAAATTGGCAGAGAGGGCTGCTGATTTGATAAAATAGTGGGAAAATGGATTTAATAAAATAAAGCAAGGCGCACTTGCATCATCCTTTAAATTAGTTAGGCATATCAAATTGCACTACTTTTCTCTTTACTATTGTAGATCACTTGCATTATTTATACTTCACCTTCAGTATGACTCAATTACTTGTGAAGCAATATCTAGACAATAACGGCTAATTAACTCTAATCACCCTAATTGGCTTAAGAGCTTAAAATAGTTTTAAGATCCTAATGGGATAGGATATGTCCTTAAGAAGGATTTATGTATTCCTATATAAGCCAATAGCTACTTTCATGGTTTAGATTAATGTAAGCCCTTTAAGATCAATGCCAACCAAATTAATCCTAAAGAAACTTAATCTACTTTTATGATTAAAATTTCCTCATTCAATTGTTAGGGTTCCAGTGATAATCTTCTCCTTTCGGTACTTCAACTATCTACCTAAAATCAGACAAAATACTAGCCGGATATTTTATTAAAAACTCAGCAGGCATAACAATTGAATCAATTAATACCAGGTAATTATAATAGAAAATCAATCAATAGCAATAAGGGACCACAATTGGGTTATTCCTAATCCTAAAATGAAAACCTACTCACACATAAAGGAAGTAAAAATCAAATTCATTAACATTAAGAACTTCATAATATTCAATACATTGCAAAAAAGTAAAAATAAAGATTGAAAAAGAAAACTAGGATGCCAATTGATGAAAATAAACTAAAAACTTTGCAAGAACTTCAATCCATAAGAATATCTCTAAATTAGCTCAGAAAAACACCTAAAAATAGAAAACCTAACTAAGCTATATCAAAACTATTTAAAAAAACTCCTGGTGGTTGCGCAGAAAAATAGCTTAAATAGTAAGGCAGCAAACCCGAAACATGACTGTGTCCTGGGACACAGCCAAGGTATGTTTCGGGCTGGGAATGAAGAATTCTAAAGAAAAAGGCTAGCACCAAACATAGCCAGGCTATGTTCTAGGACATGGCCGTGTTTGGGGTTGTTTAGAGCATTTTTCTTTGCTTCAAATGGTTGAGTTATATTCCTTGCAAGGGCTCCTCTCCTAGCATCTCCTTAATCCAAATATGCTATGAACTTTCATTTTCATCCTCCTTTTCCAAGCCTTCTTGTAAATCTACAAAGAAAGACACAACACAAAGCAATACCAAAGAACAAAATACTAAACCAAAGCAAAAAAAACAAAGCAATCATAGGTTAACAATAATTCAAGAGGTTAAAACCAACATAATATTGTGTAATTTGCCCACTTATTAATTGCCATAGGATGCACTCCATTCACATTGACTTATGATCACACAGCACTTATTCTTATTGAAATTAGTGAACCTAATGCCTGCCTTATGATTTACAATGCCATGCAGAATGATGAAAGAGTGAGATTGGAGCTTGATATAGTAGAAAAAGATTAGGAGATCATCAAACCATATCAAGGCATAAGCGTATAAGGCAAAGATGGCCCATTTCCATAGGTAAAGAGTCAGAAAGACAAAATTTGAACTAAAAGCTTTAATGCTGAGAAAAATGGATGGCCCAAGAAGGAAAAGTGAAAAAGGAAAACTAGCGCCTAATTGGGAAGACCTCTTCTTGTAAGAAAAACATTGAATAATGGGGCTTATCACCTCTAGACAGTTGAAAGAAAAAATATCCCTTGCACTTGGAATGCTAACCACCTAAGGCTCTATTTTGTCAGCATATAACGACAATTAAATTACCCTATTACTAGTTTTTAATTTAAATCAAGTGTAAAATGGCTCGCCAATGTACACAGTCTATCTATAAAATTAAGTACATGTTTGCCAAACTTGATCTCTATTAAGTTCTATTCTCCATTTTGTATCACCAATTGTAGTCACTTTATAACGATTCCATAGGTTAGCACTACACCTATGGTGCCTTACTCTTCAGCATGGTAGAACAATTTTATGAGTTAGTCATGCGTCCATGGTGCCTTTTTAGCATGGTAGAATGATTCTATAGGTTAGCCATATGCCCATGGTGCCTCTTTTTTTTAGTGTGGTAGAACAATTCCATGGGTTAGCCCTACCCCTATGGTGCCTCACTTCTTAGCATGGTAAAACAAACCTATAGGTTAGTTCCACCCCTATGGTGCTAAGCTCTTTACCTTAGTTGGCACCTCTAAAGTCACTCAAGCTAAAAGCTAGACTAAGTTCCAAAGGTCATTGGAGTCTTTCCCCATAAGAAATCTAAGTTACAAAAGCCATTAGAGCCTTTTACCATAAAGAAATCTAAATTACAGAGGCCATTGGAGCCTTCATCTTCAAAATGCTAAAAAACATAGAGTAAAATAAAACAAATATAAAACTATGGAACACTTAAATAAAACATCCGAGGGATAAAAGCCCTCAGCAATATGCAATTAAAGTCTCGAGCATAGACCTTAATTCAAATTATCTAAGCTATTACAAGAATATACTCTTGCATTTTAGGAGCCTTCACTTAAGATCTGGAACTAGGGACAAAAGAGTGAGAATCTGCCTGAGGATTCAATAAGTTCATGATACCAATATTCAAGTCACCATCATCACTGGAGCTACCAACATTTGGGGTGCATTGGCATCACCAAGCTCAATAATTTGTTCCACCTGGATTTCTCCACATTGGGTCATGACTACCATATCTGTAGATTTCCACTTGGTCACCATCATTGCCATCAATGTTCTTACCACCACTAGCACCCTTTCTCCACCATTAGTACCTTTGCCATTATTAGATGATTCCTTGAACCCATCCTCCCCTATCTTAGAAGCCAGTATCAAAAAAAAGAAAAAAAAAAGAATAAAGTCAGGCTTTTCTGATTCCTCATAAATGCCTTCCAATGGATCCATCTTGATAATGTTTAGATAACTATCATAATGGTTCACTTAGGATAGGTCAAGAATGGCATCAAGATTTTCTTGACTGACTTAATAGATTGCATTGTTCTAGGAACTATGGTAATTCCACAGTGTATTGCCCCATATTTTCTTATTCTCAGCCTTTAAGTAGTCAACATCCCTCTTCGTTGCCTCTGGAGCCACCTTTAACTCTTCTAGTTCCTTCTCCAAAAAGGCCACCTAACCATTAGCTTAAATCATTTTCCTATTCACGTTTATCATTGCTTCATTAGCTAAGGTAATTTGGGCCTCAAGCATGGCCACCTTTTTCTTTAACTCTTCCACCTTTTTTCAATCATGGATAAGTTAAAAATAGCCTGATCCCTCTATTTCATTATAATATCACATTTCTCGTTAATACTAGTGAGGGCATTGTCCTTTTCTTTAATTATTTTTCCTTTTTTAATAAGGGAATGAGCCATGTTGTGATTCTCTGTGTGAAGACATTCATGCTTAAAAAGGTATTGTATTGCATTGCCAACCATGCACCTAAGTTCATCAAGGGCCTTATATGTCCTTTCTATAACCTTCCATTGGCCTATTGATTTGAAGTTGGTGACGAGATTCATCACTGGAGGAGAGAAAGTGGGCAAAACATTCTGCTCCTCCTCCTAAGACTCCACATCCATGGTCTCAATACATTGCCATTGAACAAAAGGATCTTGCTATTGTTAGTTGTCAGATTATTCTCAAAGGTGAGAAGACCTTCGAAGCTCACCATTCCTTCCCTCCTAATGGCCATTCTTAAGCTAACTATCCTTCTCCTTCCCTTCTAGTATTTTTAACACCTAGAATTTTTCTAAAATTAATTTTGGTAATAAAATGCTTTTTAAAGGAATCTAAAAAGGTGAATTTGGAAATTTTGGGAGTTTTAAAATTATAAATTTTGAGATATGATGTGTTCAAATATAGTAGAAATAAATTATTTGAATTTTAGGAATCCTCAAAAATTGAAAATTTCCTTTGCAAATGTTTATAGAATAAAATTCATATTTTTAGGATTTAATTTTCAGAAAACTTTAAAGAATTCAAAACTAGGGCTATATATACCCAGCAAACATAAACTTATAATCATTACAAAGGTAATTAATTAAATTAAATTGTGTTAAAATTTCTTGGCCATAGGCAATCAGTGAGTATGTTAAATTTGGACTCGAAGTTGTGGGAAATGGTAACGTTATTAAAGGACAAAAACTTGACAAACTTGTCTAGGAAGAGTCAAAAGTGGAAGTTGACTCAAATTTTTCCATTTTGCCCTTCAAGAGCCGATTCCCTTTCCCCTCTTTATACCTATTTCTAGTTGCATTCCATGCAACACACACACACAAATTTTAACTTGGAAAGCTCTTTCACTCTACACCTCTGTCTCTCTCCAAGTAAGCATTTCATTCCTTTATGTTAATTTCTCATATTTTTACTGCTAATTCCTCTCTTCTTCCTTTTCAATTTAGTATCAAAATCCTGTTGATTCATTAAGAAAATTTTGAGTTATGAATTTTTGAATCTAAAATTTACTGTTCATTTTATTGTTCACTACAAGAACTTATATGAATTTCTAAAGTTTTTAAATCTTAAATCTTTTATTTCTAGCTTGTTTCTATGGAATGAAACCGTAATCTAATAGTCTTTGATTACTTGATGAAAAAAAAATCTTAAAAAATTCAAGAAGCTAACATGCTCTTATTTTTGTTCATGAATAGCATTAGAGGACCTTTGTAGATTATCTTAATCTCCTGTTTTAGCTACTTAGGTGAGTGATTCTTACCTCTCTTGTGAGGCATAATATAACTAATTGGATGTGAATCCTTGACTTATTGATTATGATTATGATAAGGAAAATGGGTATTGTGCGGTCTTATGGCTTAGTTTGAATTTGATTGGAATTGTTGATATAAATATGGTTTTATGTTTGGAAAAGTTTAAACTTATGCTTGTTAAACTTCAAAAATAGTGGTATATTGAACCTTTATGATTTGGTGAAAGTTGGATGGTGTTTTTCCCTATTTTGGCTACTGTTCTTCTTTATTTCTAGAGCTCACAAGTCAAATCACCATATTTACACTAGCCCTGTAATCATGCTTGTAGATACTAAGCTACGTTATGCCTTGTGATTTGAATCAGAAATTTAACTAGTTTCTTGCAATTTGAATTGACTTTTCCTATCTTATTTTTTAATTCCAATCATGATTCTGATCGTGTACATATTTGGACTTCCCAAATGTCTATTATTTTGGATGAGTAAACTCATATTTTTGCACTTATTAAAAAGGAGAGAAAGAGAGAGAGAGAGATAGAGAGAAGATATTATGAAGTTAGAGCTTATAAATACTAAGTTGAGCCATAATTGTAATAACTTTTAGGATCATTTTGTATTGTCTCTAATTTTAGAAAGAGAGAAGCTTTGACAAGGCAAGGCTCTAGCCTTAATTATTCCTTTTTTTTTTCTCCTTTTATTTTTGTATTAATGTATAGCTAAATTCTAATCTCAATCTAAGGGAAATTCTGCACCAATTCTGTTGTTAATTATGAAACTTATTTTAATTGTCCATTTATTCCCAATTTGATACTCTTGATTATATGATTTTATTATTTATAATTGCTTTGGATGATTAGTTAATAGGGCTAATTAATTAATTGTTCAATGTGATTTAACGCTAATTGAATTTTCGTAGGTAATTTCATTATTTATGACTGTTTGGTTATTTGGTAGCAATAGAGTTTTGATTTGCCGTTGGGGTAAGTCAATTCTCCTAGAGAATTGAGGCTAGTTAGTTAATTTATTGCTAGGATGAATTAATTAATTAGTTGGTATTTTCAAAACTTAATACTATTGATAAATTGGATGACATATTAGGCTTCAACTGATTTAGTAATAAGAGTCAACTGGGTGCTAGGCTTGATTGACAAATTTAGAAAGAAATTAATTAGGATTAATTAGATGCTGGGTTTAATTAGTATCTTGGCTAAGTGGTTAAAATGAAAATTAAACAATAGTGTCAAGGATCAGCCATTGAATTAGTTGTAAGCTACAAGAGTCTATTCGATTGCACTTTTCTCTATTTGATTTCCCTTCATTTTTATTTCTGTTTTGCTTGCATTTCAATTGTTTGTTTTAATTCCTATTATAATTAAATATCTAATCCCCCATTTCACATTGAAAACATATCAAAGTAAGTCACCAGTTTTTGTAGACATGACCTAAACCCACCTTAATTATTAGTTTAAATAGTTTAGTATTATTATCTTTACCGGTCTTGACAACCATCAATCCTCCCTCCAAGAGAACAAACAAATACAAATAAGTAATACTGGCAAGGTATTTAGGACACACTATTTACTTATTAATCTACCATTCTTATTTTAATGCAAACCATAAATACAATAGAAGTTAATTTGTGGGTATAAAATTTAATGCATGATATTGATTAAAAAAAAAAACCAACTTGAACATGCTAACAAGTTTAGAAAAAAAAAATCCAAGAAATTTTAGAGCTAGATAGCTGTGAGATGATATGGTCCAACAACAATCAATGAAGTAAATTAATGTAGTAACTCACATATTACTATTTGTTTACAAATCCTACTAAAAAATCCCATCAGATCCACTATCATATATAAATTTTATGAAACTTCAAAATGAATCATAAGTTTGAATCATATATACATATAAAGAAAGAGATGGAGTTGATGTAGGAGAATTAGAATTGATGCATTTTTGTAAACAAAGTGATATAAATGATGTTTTTTTTCATTTGGTTGTGGTTCATGACTTTAATGTTTTCCTCTGTAGTAGCAAGATTTAAAGTGAAGGTAGATATGTGAAGACATTATGCTTATATGGAGACTTAAATCTTTGAGCATTTAAGTCATAATATCTTTTTACAATGGCAACCATATTTGACCCGAGGAGAACAATTGATACCTAATTTTCAGAGTTGCCTTTATTCACATTATCACTCACTATCTCTATGCTTTCTCTGGCTCCTCTCCCTTACTCTACCTTTAATATCCAATCTCATAGAACCCACATAAGAAAATCATAACTCATAAACTATATCATGAAATCACTATGTAATATGTCAAATTGTCAAGTACTGAAATTGTGATAAATTTTTAATGAATTACAAAGCATATCAATCTAACTCCAATTTGCCTATTAATCACCTAAACCCTAAACAAAAGTAAATGGAAAAGTAAGAGAAAATATCAAAATAGTGATAAATTATTGAGAAAAAAAGTGAAAAACAACAAAATCAGAAGAAAACGAAAGGAAAGAGTAAAAAGAAATTCAGAGATGTGAAATTATTTATAAGGTTTGATTTAATTGAAATTGGAAAGAAACTGATAGAAGTTCCTCCACTTAATGTTTACTTGTAGCTTAAATCGAGAGGGAGCTTGAATGGAATGAGTGTGAGGAAGCTTAAATGCAACTTTAATGGAGGTTTTCTACTTCTGGTCTAATTTCAAATAAAATGGGAGGTCGAAGTAACAGGAAAATAAACAATAAGAAATGATATGTTTTGCTTTCTTTTTTCCTACTAATTATGCGCTAATCAAGGATTATTATACACCATACCGTCGCCAAATTGTCTACACTCTACGGCACTTATACAAATAGTTGAGCATACTAAAAAATAAAGGCAGTTTATTGAACTGCTACCATATGCCTGCTACTAAATATCATGAGTTTTTGTAGTAAGAATGACAAAGCTATAATTATAAGAAAAGAATTTTTTGATAATTTTCACTCGATGTGAAAGCGTATTTAAGTCTTTTCCTTCCTATTGTTAATTACATCCTTATCCATCCTTAACCCTCTTTGTGGCTTAATTGTTCCTACTATGATTGTCTAAAATTTGCGATACGACAATAGGAATTTTCAATGATGATTGGTGGAAGCTCACTATGGCATTTTGAACAAAAATAGATTCTACTGTGAGGAAATAATTCTCTAAATTTTGTGATATTTTTTTTGTACCAATTGTGAACTTCAGCATTATCTCATTATCTTTTTTCTTTTTATTTTTGTGCTTTGAAAATTTTCTTTTTAATCATGGTTTCATCATATAAATGTCTTGGGAATTTTTCAATGTTATTTTGCCAGTGTGCTTTGTGCACAGTTATACATTTCTTGGAGATAGTTCACAGAGCTACTATTGACATTTGGTTGGATTTTGATTCTTTATAAAAGTTTTCGGTTCTTGTCTGTTTGAGTCAGAAGGGTACAATGAACAAATGCAAATGAAGTTAATGGTGTGAAACTCTGTTATAAATAAGGATGAAAGTGTATATTTTTTAAAATAGAAAAATATAATTTATACTTAAATTAAATTTCAAAAGATGTGAGTGTAATTTATTATTTTAATTTAGGAAAAATTTGTAAAAAAAATCTCTTTAAGATGGTCGGATTGCCCTGCGACTTTAGAAAGTTGGATTTAAAATCTTACACTACACAAAACATTAAAATTAACAATATCATCTATTTAATTAATCCTTTCATTTAATTAAATGCTTTCTACATGAACTTTTTAAATAAGAATTATAATATTATTATATAGATAAAATATAAATAACCTCCTTAAAGTAAGACTTAATGTTATATAACTCTTTAGGACCCGTTTGGGGGTCAGGATAGGATAAGAGCGAATAGGATAGGAATGTTGAGTAAGAGTAGAATAGGATATGAGCCTGATAAGCTTATATGCTATCGAGTGTTTGATGCGCACCAGATAACCTATAAGATAGGATTATGCTATGCTATCCTGTGTTTGAGGTAGACCAAATAATAATAGGATATGATATAAATTATATAAAAATGATAAAATTATCCTTATAATAGAATTACATATATAATTTTTTTAAAAATCAATTTTAATATATGTTGACGTCGGATTTTGGATATGCTCTAAACTCTGACCAACGGGGGGATTCTTTGGGATTTCAAGCTTATATCTGATTAAGATATAACTGAATAATAGAACAGACGAGGATGAAAGGAAGAGTTGGGAGAAAATACACAGGATTTAACGTGGTTTGGCTAAATCCAAATGGTACCGGACCCTACGTCTACGGTGGAGCTTTTATTGATGTATTGAAAGTAATTTTGGCAGTGCTTCTGCTTACAGAGCCTCTCTCTCTTGTAACAATGCAATCTTATTTATAGAGAAAGGAGGAGTTACATGTATTAATTGGAAGCTACAGTTGTATTACATTAAGTCATAAATGAGAAAAGATAGCAAAGAGGTTACAATCCGGCTACTGCAGGAAGTAGGCTATAGAATGGTCTCCCTAGGTTGGCGGTAGTCATGATCCTGTTGGTGTCCGATGTTGGGAGTTATCTTGCCAAGCAAGATACTTGGGCATCCCGAGCGAGAATCCTTAGCTCGGGGATGTCATGGAGACTGCTGTGGTGAGCTGGGCTCTGCTGTAGCGAAGAAGCGGGCTTGAACGGAGTGATCAGCTAATCAACGATCTGATCTTGTAATTTCTTCGCTGAAACACCCCTCGCGGGGGAGGCTATTTCGCCGAACGTACCCGAGTGCCCTTGCAGTGTTATTGCATTGCGACGAGCGAGGCTGGTACTTAGGAGTACTTCGCTATTGCCACTTTCTAATGGGCGAAGCGAAGCCTGCCAGAGGCTCCTCATCAAAACGACGGACTTGGTCTTTGTTGCGCTTAGGGATTCGTCTTTGCGAGGCTATTTTCATATATAACAATATTTTTTTTAACTATTTCATACATTAGTATAAATTTTAAATTATAAAAAATATATAATTAGATCTACTCCATTTCCAGCAAGA
>JANHAO010030335.1:0-10173 GCA_026873985.1 Saraca asoca | reverse complement strand
TATAAGATGAATGTACAACCTTTATATCCAATTCACATAATGTATAGTCCAGGATGCAATAGAACTCAATCAAATTGGTCTAGGGTACCCATCCAGACTAACAACTTCACCTTGTAAAAGAAGTATGAGCTGAAAACATAAAGGTCTTCAATGATTCTCAGTTGATCGTTTGCCACATAAAAGGGGAATACCAAGCAAAGGGACTAAAGATGGCCATTTATCTCCAAAAGGCCCAAGAATTACTTCATAAATTTCAAAAATACGAAATCAGCCAAATCCCTCGAGCTCAGAACGTGCACGCAGATGCATTAGCTCGATTGGCCGCGGTGAGAGATATGAAATTTTCGGGCCCAATACCCGTAGAAGTTCTTCCATTCCCTAGTATTGAGTAGAAAGACATCATAATGTTGACTACCGTGGCACATAACTCATGGATGAACCCCATCTTGAAAGACCTACAACATGGCAAACTTCCAGAAGACAAGTTAGAAACACGCCGCATACGATTCTGAACTGCTAAGTATTGTATCATAGACAACGTGCTCTACCGAAGGGGCCTTTCAGCCTTGCTTCTCCAGTGTATCAATGGTCTCGAGTGCGATCTCGTCCTGAAAGAAATACATGTCAGACACTATGGAAACCATGCTGAGGGCTGTCATTGGCCCAGAAGGCCCTCCGGCAAGGTTTCTTCTGGCTGACCATGAAATAGGATGCAATCGACCTTGTTAAAAGATGTGACAAATTCCAAAGATTCGTCATGATTCCCCGAGCTCCTCCAGCCTGCCTTTGACAAATGATCAGCCCTTGGCTTTTCGCAGCATGGGGGATCGACCTGATAGGACCTTTTCCCACAGCTCACGAAAATTGTAAATATGCTATAGTAGCGGTAGATTACTTCACCAAATAGGCAGAAGTGAAAGAGTTGGCCCAGATTTCTTCTTCTCAAATTGAGAAATTTGTTTAGAATAATATTATCTATCGGTTCGATATTCCTTAGCAAATATTATCTGATAATAGGACTCACTTCACCAGCGAGCAGTTCATCCGATTCTGCAACGACCTTGGGATCCTGAAAAGCTTTTCATCTATAGACCACCCTCAAACCAATGGGCAGGTAGAGGCAGTGAATAAAATTATTAAGCAAATCCTAAAGAAGAAGCTAGAAGCAAGAAAGGGTGTGTGGGTAGATGAATTACCAAAAGTGTTGTGGGCTTACAGTAACACTGCTTGCAACACTATAGGAGAAACCTCTTTCTCAATGGTCTACAGAACCGAGATAATGGTGCCGGTAGAGTTTGAAGTAACCTCACATTGGAGAGTTACTTTTAACGCAGAGGAAAATCATCGATTGCTTACTGCGAGTCTTGACTTCATTGAACAGGAAAGAGATGAAGCATGTCTGAGAATCGCAACCTACCAACAAAAGGTGGCACGATATTTCAATTGGAAAGTACGAGTTCGAAGTTTTAAACCAGGCGACCTTGTCTTACGCCTCATCCAGCTAAGAGGCCATGATCCCAAGGAAGGAACATTGGGTCCTAGTTGGGAAGGTCTATACGTTATAAAAGAAAGATTAAAGATCGGAGGATACCACCTCATAAACATTGAAGGGGTAGAATTCCCCCAAGCTTGGAATGCCGAACATCTTCGGCCTTATTATCAGTGAAGTGAATTTGGTTTTGTTAAATTGTAACTATTCTTGAAAGTTTTGAATTAAAGAAACCTCTTTTCAGCTTAGCATGCTCTTCAATATTTTTCTAGCGATGTTCATTTTTACTTAAATTCAAGAAAAATGACTACATCCTGTGAAGACGGACTCGTTAGTGGCATTGCAGGATGAAAAGGCTCGGACCTTGCATCTTATGACCCAATACAACCTACGAGGATATAAGAAGGTCGCCAGTAAGACAAAAAAAAAAAGAACAAAGAAGAGAAGGAGGAGATCAATAGGATTAGAAGCCAGGATAAAGATGTCTCAGTTACAAGTTCAAGAGAAGTACAAAAATGACAAGAAAAATAAAATTATCAAGGAGCCACACTAGGAGAAGCCTCCGAACCAAGAAGACCCTGAGTGTCTAGGGGGCTCGAAAATGTTGCAGGCAGGCTCTCCACTATCTGTCCCTCGGGCCTCTCTTCGGTTGTCTCCCCCGCAAGTGGAGTAACTTCAACTTGTGTCACACTCTCACCAGGAGGACCATCCGCGGCCTCAGCACCTGAAGAAGGGGCCATCCTTGCACCTTCGATGAAACCTTGGATGATATCCACAATCTCCCCGCCAAAGAAAGAAAAATCGAGGTCTGGACGATTCAGCCACAAGGTGTACGTGAAACTATCGGTAGTGTGGGAAATCGCAGCTTCCTGAGCCTGATCGACCATGGTAGAAGTCTCCTCACTCACTTTCGTGACCTCCTCTTCGGCATGCGTAGCCCTCTCTTTAGCTCGCTTAGCCTTCTCTTCAGCTCACTTCACTCTCTCCACAGTACAGTCTGTCCTTTCTTGGGCTGCTTCAAGTCGCTTTTGGAAACTCTCGACCCCTTATGTTATAGACAGTATGTCATCTCTACTCTTTTGGAGTTCGTCATGAGCTCTGTGTAGCTTAGAAGCAAAGTCAGCTATTTTACAAGCAAAGGACTCCTCACCCTTTTTTATCACGGCATTGGCTCCTTGTAGCTGAACTTCAACATCCTCTAACTTCTTTTTTAGCTCTGTCACCTCATTAGTAGCCGCAGCGAGGCTGACCTCGAGCTGATGCTTCTCCCCTTCCCAGCATAAGCACTTATTCCTTTGCTTGATAGCCTCCAATGCCCCCTGGAAAAGATGATATGAAATTAGAACGCAAGCAAAAACTAGAAAAAATAAGAAGAGAACGACACTAACCAGTAAGCAATGGTTAGCTAGAGCCTCCATCAAGACGCTTCCTCGAATTCCATTGTCTTCCAAGGACACAACGTTTGACCCTAGAATTTGGCCCAGTTATCATGAATAATATTGTAAAGGGCCAGGGACTTGGCCTCCAATTCTCTAGTTAGATGTTCCGGAACACCCCCGAGCTGTGCCATCAGACTGGTAGCGGACTCCTTCCCTTTATCAACCCTCCTCCTTTTGGAAGAAGGTTCAGCAGAAAGTTCATCCCTATGGTGTAGAGACCTCATCGTCTCTTTTTTTACCTTAGCCAGACCGTGCTGCAAAGTAGGAGCCGGGGGGAGGAAAGTCTCCTCTTCTATCGACAGGCTCAAAGGGAGGCTAGTCTGACCGGAGTTGGAGCAGTCATGGAAGAAGAAGGTAGGCCGACCTGAGCAGGCTTCGGAGTGGCCATAGAGGAGGTAGGATGATCAATGTGAGCAGGAGTAGAAGCAACAACCTACTTAGGCCTCTGAGGAGGCTCAATAAGGTTAACCCGACTTATGCCAACCTATTCACCAAAATCAGTCGGGAAAATTTCTCTCAATCCGTAAACTCCAATATCACACGAACTATTAATGAGTTCGGCACCAAGAGCAGGACAAAGCCCGTGAGCTCGCAGGAGCTCTTCGTTGAACCTTGAATTATAGGGGAGATCATCGAAAACCAAAAGTTGACACAGAACCTCGATCTCTGCCACACTCAGCTCCGGACTCTCCTTTTGAACTCCATCTGTAGGAAGCATAGCAAAATGTTAGGCTTAAATTAAAATAAAACAATGGAGGATTGGCATCCTCTTCAGTTCACTCACCCGGATTCCATACAAATGAAAGGTTCTAAAGACGATGCAAGGATGGACAAAATACATAGAACCAATGCCTTGTAAAGAGCTGCATTAGATTTCCCTCAGGCGTCTCCTTGAGGCAATGACTTCTTATACTTCAAGGGACGAGGTGAAAGGTAGTAATAAACCTTCTACGTCCCAGCACCCTTAATGTTGTAAAGAAAGTAGAGAACTCTTACGCTGGGAGGGCACAGACTATTCTGAAGGTGAATCAACGTAAGAGAGGTTAAAGCGGAATACGCATTATTGGTCAATTGGGCTGGTGCAAGTCCCAGTTCGTTTAGGAAATCAATTATGTATAGGGGGACTAGGAACCGAAAACCCACGTTGAGGTGGTGGACACTGATAGCCGTAAACCTCTGAGAAGGGTGTGTAGCACAATCATCACGAGACGGTACCAACACATGATAACCTTTCAGGAAGAAGTACGCCTCCGTAATTCCCCCTATTTCTTTTGGGTTAGATACTAGAAGGGAAATGCTTAAAGGGAAAAATAGCAACGGACCCCTCTGGCCAAGTGCAAGCCACAAGCCTGCTGGCGACCTCTCCACTTTGGGAGGTCGCATCCCTAGCAGCACGAGGTATCCCCTTGCTCCCCTTGGACTCAGATTCCTCGGTGACTATTAGGTGGCGGTGACGTCTATGGGGCTGAGACATCTACAGGAGGAAGGAAGAAAAATAATCAGGAGGCAAGACAAAACATGTCACGAATCCAGAAATGATTCAACCTAAGAGAGAAATGGCTACTGCCCCTGACCACCTAGGTCCATAGAGCATAAACAAGGGTTCCAGATGCTAAGCTAGAAGTGCCTGAAAAGACTAAGAAACTCTACCACCACCTAAGGCCCTAATCGTTACCAGCGGAATGAATAAAAACTCGCCCACGTCCTGATTTCCCATTAACGACAAACACATTCACGAAAATTTTAGAGTAAAAAATACAAAATGCTAGAATAGGGATAGAAACTCACCTTGTCGGAATGGGAAACAGCCTGAAAAATAGGCGAAAGTGGAGAATCGATAGTCGAGGGTCTGACTTGGCAAAACCAGAAAGTTAAGGCTGGAGAAGAGTGGCAGATAATCCTTGGGACAGAGAAAAGATAGAGCAAAAGGCGTATGGCTTCAGCAAACAAAAGAAAGGGGGAAGAACCTTCCCGATTTTATTTCAAATAAATCAAATGATCAGATTAAGAAACTTCTTGAATGACCCATGATCTAACAGACCAGTGCATATTAGCATTTAAAATTGAGATGTATCCACCGGACATGATAATCATTACGCTGGCTGCGGAATTGAAGAGACATGTATGAAACGAACGCTTCAAAACACCTCCTATAGATGGTAAACGGTAAAAAAGCGAATTACACATCCAGCCCCTGCGCGATCCACTGCTCGCGGCTGTTATATGGCCTCAGGTCGGTATATAGACGCCTCGTTGTTCACCTTATCAGCTCAAGCATACTTGGTACTAAACGCACTAAACCTCAAGAGCTCGTAATCCAGCTCGAGGACACCTGGTGCTAAACGCACTAAGCCTTTAGAGCTCGTGACCCAGCTCGGGCACACCTAGTGCTAAACGCATTAAACCTCCAGAGCTCGTGATCCAGCCCAGGCACACCAGGTGCTAAACGCACTAAACCTCCAGAGCTCGTGATCTAATTCGGGCACACCTAGTACTAAACACACTAACAACCCAACTCAAGCGCACCTGGTGTTAAACAAACTAAGTCTCCAAAGCTCGCAATCCAGCTCGGGCACACCTGGTGCTAAACACAATAAGCCTCCAAAGCTCGCCATCTAGCTCGGGCAACACACTAAGCCTCCAGAGCTTGCAATCCAGCTCGGGCACACTTGATGCTAAACGCACTAAGCCTTTAGAGCTCACCATCCAGCTCGGGCACACCTGGTGCTAAACATACTAAGCCTCCAGAGCCCGCAATCCATCTCGAGCACACTTGGTACTAAATGCACTAAGCCTCCAAAGCTCATGATCCAGCTTGGGTACACCTGGTGCTAAATGCGCTAAGCCTCCAGAGCTCGCCATCCAATTTGGGCACACTTGGTGCTAAACGCACTAAGCCTCTAGAGCTCGTAATCCAGCTCGGGCACACCTGGTGCTAAACGCACTAAGCCTCCAGAGCTCGCAATCCTGCTTGGGCACACTTGGTACTAAATGTACTAAGCCTCCAGAGCTCACAACTTAGCTTGGGCACACTCAGTACTAAACATATTAAGCCTCTAAAGCTCGCAACCCAGCTTGGGCACATCTGGTGCTAAACGCACTAAGCCTCCAAAGCTCCCCATTCAGCTTGGGCACACTTAGTGCTAAATGCACTAAGCCTCCAGAGCTGGCAATACAATTCGGGTACACCTGGTGCTAAACGCACTAAGCTTTCAAAGCTCACCATCCAGCTTGAGCACACCTTGTGCTAAACACACTAAGCCTCCAGTGCTCGCAATCTTGCTCGAGCACACCTTGTATTATAAGTGCCAAACCTCCGGAGCTCATCTCATCTTTAGGTTAGGCGCGCTCAATCGCCCTATCGAGGCTGCAAACTATCCTTACGTCCCTATTCGGCTCAACCACACCCAAAGGCTCCTCATTTTACCACACCAAGAGCACATGCAATGATCATGGAATTGTTGAAATCGAAGCACTCGCCAATTGACTCACATCCATATCTATCTGTGATCGTCACACAAGGCATGCGATTTGTCATTAAGCAAGTCATGCCACAAACAGAGGACCCTTCTCAGGAATGTAAAATAATAACTCCCAGCTCGCAAAGCGAACTGTGAGTTGGGGGGCTAATGTTATGAATATTTCTCGAGTCAGGCGAAGAGGGTCAGCCAAAGCACCAGAGAATCGGGAGTCAAGGCAGAAAGGCATGGCCTAGCTCGAAGTAAGGTCTCTGGGGGCCGTGTGGCAAATCGCACGACGCGAGTTCGCAGACTGTGATCGATGGAAGCGACGGCGAGCTCTTCTCCACATCAAGGGAAACAGCTAACGTCTGACAGATACAATCTAAGTGCTTTGTCAGCCCGCAAAATAGCCCCCAGAATTTGACAATAATTTACCTAACATTTATTACTTGGCGTCTGGCATTTAATGCTTAGCACAAATGTAATCATAGTCCTGTATTGATAAATTATGATTTGTAACCCTCCCAACTGATATAAATGGGATGGGATAGCCATAGTAGAGAAATAAGGAAAAAAAATATATATAGAAGCTCTATTGAGACATTCTTTGATATATGTATAGCTAGAAAATACTAAAAAAAAAAAGTAAATACAATCACTGTGGACGTAGAGATCATTTGGACTTTGGCCAAACCACGATAAAACTTTCTTCTATTCTGTTACACTTTATGCAATTTAATAACAATTTACCTCTCAGAACCTCTGGTTGACCGATTACTAAAAACGACCGTCAACAATATTCAACTAATTATGTCATGTGTTTTTTAATATCAGATTATATGATTTTTCAGAAAAAATGTTATTGTCACAACTTCTAAAGGCCATAAAAAGGAATAATGTTTGCTCTTGATAGTTTATAAAATCAATGGAAAATAAAAGTTGGTCATTTTTGTGGCAATAAATTTTGGGCAATAGTATTGCATAAAATAGTAACAAAATAAAATTAGTGACCTTTAAGGCCACATCTCTCAAAACGATGTAGTTTGAATATGGGGGTGCGGCGATAGACAGGCCAGATGCTTACGTGACACGTGCTAACCACTGCTCTACAAAGGTTTATCGAGAAAAACATCGGTAACAGAAGGACGGAAGAGAATCCATTCGCCTAGAATCGTGGAAACTCGGAATGGCGTCTGCCTCTGCCTTTGCACCCTCGAGGTCGGAAGTGCTTTCTCTCTTCCGCGAGCTACTCCGAACGGCTCGCCAATTCTGCAATTACAACGTGAAGGAATACACGAAGCGTCGAACTATCGATGCCTTTCGCCGCAACCGAACCCTCTCGGATCCTTCTTCCATTTCTTCAGCTTATTCGGATGGCAGGACCCAATTGGAGGTTGCGAAGCGGCAGGCGGTTGTGTATTCGCTCTACATCCCCAAGATCAAGAGCGTGATGGAGATGGAAAATTTAATTCAAAATTGAGCCTTTCTCCCAGAAATCTCATGGTAGTTGTTTATCTCAATTATGGGGTTATGGGATTAGGGTTCTGAGTTTCCTAAACCTTCATAGTATTGATTTCACGTTTTGTATTCCTAGTTGATAGAATTTAGCGATACCACGCAGCAAAATACATGTCATCTGATAATTATTCTGAAATTGGAAGCTGATATTTGTTGGTGCCAATAATACGACTAATGTATAGTTTTGAGAAACTTGCTTAATTCATTGAGTGAAATTATATATCTCCAAAATTATGCCTGATTCACGCTTTTGGTACTTGAAGCATGATGCAGGAAGGAAGAAGTATTCATTTTAATAAGGGGTTTCTTCGTGTATATGAATCTTTGGTATTGAATTGCATATGAAGTGAATGTTAATCTGGATTCATTACTAAAGAAGTTCTAGATTACATTCTAGAGTCAAGTAAATCTAGTGATGCATAATCCAATGGTACCCTATTTGTATAGCATAAATTCAATGGTATTTTGGTCTGCGCGGGCCAGTTCATCCAGTGTTGCATAAATCCAATGGTACTCTATTTGTTTAGCATGAATCAAATGGTATTTTGGTCCGGATCAATCCTTATAGATTTGTGTTCAAAATGGATTAAAAGTTTGTTGGTTCAGTCTGATCCGTGCTTGGATCGGATCAATCCATAAATTTTAATTTTTTTTTTGTTAGACCTAATTTGCTTAAATTAAATAGAACTAAAGATATAAAAAAAAAAATTTTTGAGTACAGTGCACAAATAAAAAAGGAGCCTGCACGTCCGTTTTCAACAACTGAAGAATGCATTTCCCACATAAATGGTATTCATCCATAATCCAATTTCAGTGGATCATCAATAGATGTAAATTTTCTAAAATAAAAAAAACACACACACACACAAATAAAAATGCAAACATTATTTCAAATTTTAATTATGAGATTCTGCATCCATACAAAATTTGGTTCAAAGTATAATAAACCGGAGGCACTAGAAGAGTTTCATGTGGAGGTATGGCAAATCCAAAAGATTAAAGGAAAGTTAATTGCTGCTAAACATGGATGCAATCCATTTCTATGTTTTCATAGTAATACCGAAGGTGCGGAGGAAAGTAGCTCACAAACATACATTATTCATGTGAAGCAACCAGATGGTAGCATGTTTGTCCAATCGGAAGATCTAGAGAACTAGTACCATTCTTTCATGCCATCGATTATTACGAACTCAGATGAACAACCACGAATGATGAAGCTCAGAACAGAAGAAGCTACTTACTGACAATGTGAGGCACAATCACGATCGTCGGTGATGGTAGATGGTATACGACGGATGGCGTCAGCGATGAGCAAAGCTCCTTTGTCTCATCATCTTGACACCCCAAGAGTAAACCCTAATAGAGCTATTAGATAAAATGTAAGATGAGGAAAAGAATTAGATAATTAAGGATTTTGATTTTAGTTTAGGAAATAGAATTCTAGTTGGAAATTAATTAGATTTTTATAATTGAATTCATTTTTTTTGGCACACAACAGGTCCTTGACTCTTTTTTCTTTCTGCTTGCTATAGTATTGGGTATGGGCTGGGGATTTTTTTTTGTAATTAATGGTTGCGTAGTAATGGGCCTTCTTAAATAGGCTCAACTAGAAGGGAAAAAAAGATTGGTGGTCTATGGTTGGCCTGCACCCGTCCAGTCCAATTCATCTAGACTGTGACCCGCACAAACTGGCTCGTATAGACACGTGATAAAATTGAACTATTTGTCCTTTGATTTCGTCTGATTCAAATCCGCCGGTCCGTGCCAGCCCATTTGACAATACTACTCATAGACAAGCAATTGAAATACTAATTTTAACATGGACTAGTTGAGATAGAGCCGTCTAAACATTGCATTACTGAAAAGTAAAAAAATGCTAGGAAGGATCTCTATTGCTTACAATCCTAGCCATATTCAAATAATTCATGTTGCTACTAGAGGGGAATCATAGCCCTCAGGTGAATTATCACAAATCAATGTTACCTTAATTGTTCACTATAGTATATTAATGATCATCAGGATATTCTCCCAAGCTTTTCCCAGAAAGGTAGAAGTGTTGGTAGTTTATGAATTTTGATGACTTTTTAAATTTTACATTGTCAAGAAAAATTGGTTTTAAAGGATTTATGAATGAAAATCCTAAGTAAGTTTACTTGTAGACTTTTCCTAATAATCTTATATACATTAAGGGCATGTTTGGCACACTTGATAGTGAGGATAGGATAGGATAAAATTTTCCTATCCTATCTTATCTAGTGTTTGGAGC
>JANHAO010030334.1:0-10178 GCA_026873985.1 Saraca asoca | reverse complement strand
AGTATCCAAATCCACAGACCGCTTAGTCATAGATGCAATAGAGCCCAATCAAATTGACTCTAGGGCACCTATATACGACTAACAAATTGATCCTTCTTAGATCGTCTCTTTCCCCTCCAGGTTTACTTCTTTGAGTAAAATTCATGCCCTTGACGTAATTTTGGACTCTTTTAATGAGATTTGTCCATTCAACACATCAAAATAGATGTGATCCTATATAATGTGTCAACTACCTACTGTGGCCATAGTTTTTAGCATGACTATGGGTTTGCCCTCTAGGTTTCATCAACAGTTCATATGTCCTTTATGGACATGGTCAAACTTTCTCTACAAGATTAGGGCTTCCTCCCACTAGACAAACCATTAATTTATTTAGTCTCTTAAGTGGTTTGCATTCCCTCGAATGCTTACTATGAATGAGCATATAATTAATGTCTCCTACTGTATACTAACTTCTGCACACACTTGCACTAGATGCACCGTTAACGTTCTTTCAAATGCAATATCTTGCACACTAGCACCTGAGTTGCTCTAACCTCTTACAACCTTTTGAGTCAAGTCCTTAGTAGCATCTCTTTGCTATTTTGATGAGTGTCCACTTCACTCACAAGCCTTACATGCTTTTGACAAGCTAAATCTATCAATATAGCTCACCCGATTTGCTCTCTTTCTAGTACAACTAGGCTCTGATACTAACTATCATGGGTCAGTAACTCTCTAGGCGAAATTGTGCGATGCATGTTGGCAACTATTAGACAACATGTCATCCTTTCAATAAATTTAAGCCATACTTGAATAAATAAATAAGGCATTAAGGATTTTGTTACCCATATAACCAAAATCTCATGTGTAATATGTCTATAAGCAATCATAAGCATGTAGTTGAAGTATTAGCTCATATCGAGTCTCAATAAATGTGTCATGTAAGAAGCCTCTAGTGTACATCTAGAAAAAACTTATTTAAAAATAAGGAGAAGGACAACTCTATTTTATTAATATATGCCTTATTATATAGTTTTGAGTGTGTAGGGAGAGTTTTTAAGCTCTATATTTTGATCCCTAGCTCATGTTATAATGCCCACCCAGATCACCAAACGTATCCCCTTAAAAAATATTTTAAGCCAAAACTCTAATGATATAAATAAAGGTACTTTTTCAAAGTTGATATAAGAGTTTTTTTCCTAACTTGGAAGGGTTCTAATGTGTCATCTCATATAGACGTAAAGATAAAAATATAATGATCGCAATCATGTGCTTTTCCACTCGTATTGGATAAATAATCTATGCTAAAATAACATAAACACCCCCCAAAATAAGAAAAATTATGAAAAATAATGTACAAGAACATTTGCTTCCAAATTTGGACTATTAGGCCTTCTTTTTATACTTGATTTTCTCGTCAAGTTTCATTCAAAACTGAGTATATTTATTTGTGAAATTGGTTTACAAAATTAACTTGTGAAACTATGAAAAGTAGTTGAGTGGACTTAGACAGAAAATTACACATTTTTCTTCGTTAAATTAAGACACAATTTCTCTCTTTCTATCGTGAATTCTCAAATATCATTTTAAATTATGACTAACCATGGGATGTACTATTTCTACATTGAAAGAGATTTGATGAGGATATCCCAAACCAATGGTAACTAAGGACAACCCTTTTGGGGTTACTGGAATTTTTTAATTTAGATTTTATTCTCCCCTTTTCTTCAATAAATCCATATTGCTAGTTATTTTTAAATTTTTCATCCTTGTTTGACAAAAAGGTGATGATGTAATATTTTTAAGTAATATTAAGAAATAGTTAATCTTAACATTGTAAATAATCAAAAAACTAGATTTTTTTTTTATATAAAAATGCATAAGTGTATTTTAAAATGAAAGGATTTTACTTTATGTAAAATGTCATGATCCCGCTAAAGGCTATCTACAATGCAAGGTGCTTACAAGAGTTGCTTAAGTGTTATTTATTAATTTTTTACTGGATCCCACATTGTCACATCATTTTGCACTCCTTTAAGTAACTCAAGTAATTTTATCCCATAATGGTGCAACTCTATCAAGTTTCTTAAATGGATCCTATAATTTATCTCACTTCTTTATATTTTATTATTTATTTGCAGCTGAATTTGAATTTTTTATTCATTTTTAATCTTAAGATACTGTACTGCTGAGCTGTAATTCCATAATTGCTTCATAGTGATAAAAATTACTTAAAATGAATTGCTTAAGTTAAGCAACTTGCATTGCAGACAGTCTAACATTTCGTTATGTTACGTTAGACATTAGATTTCGTCATCTAAAAGAGGGCTGATTTTTCAAAGAGCAAAATAGATTAGTGAATATTATTGAAATTTGAATGAATGTTAGGGATAAAGTAAAATAGATTAGTGGATATTATTAACATTTGAGTGAAAGTTAGGGACAAAAAGAATGATTTACATTTTTTTTTTTAAGGGTAAGGTTACGAAAATCGTTCCCAAATCTGAAACCCTCGTTCTGGAAGTTACAGGGCGCGATGGAAGAGAGTTAGAGTAGAGTATTCAAGACCAAAATCAGCGGTGGCAGATTTAGCATAGCACAATAATACATAGAAGAAGATGTCGACGGTGTACGTTTTAGAACCACCGACGAAAGGGAAGGTGGTGCTGAACACCACTCATGGTCCTGTTGACATCGAGCTTTGGCCCAAAGAGGCTCCGAAGGCCGTCAGGAACTTCGTCCAGCTATGCCTCGAAGGCTACTACGATAAAACCATCTTTCACCGCATCATTAAGGGCTTTCTTATCCAGGGCGGCGATCCCACCGGCACTGGCACAGGTTTCCCTCTTTCTTTATAATTCGAGTGTTAATTTCATTGATGCTACAATGTTATTGGTGTCAATGGAACTTGTCAGTGCCATAGTTCAATTTAGGTTTTATTCAGTGGCAGTTGTTATTTGTTTTGCTCCTGAGTTGTCTGCTAATTTTAAGTTGTAACTACCCGAGGAAGTCTGTGCACTGGTATTGATTAAAGTTGACTCTGGTTGCACTTTATGATTTTTTGTTTTGAGGTGCTATAGGATGCTGTCTTTCTGCTATTTACCAGCTTGTTTGTCATTTCTACATTTGTGCAATGCTAGTTGAATATATATTATACTTCCTTGTAGTGATGGCCAAGTTATTTATTGCAGGGGGCGAAAGTATTTATGGGAGTGTTTTCTCTGATGAGTTTCATTCTCGTCTAAGATTTAAGCACAGAGGGATAGTTGCCATGGCCAATTCTGGATCACCTCATTCCAATGGGAGTCAGTTTTTCATAACTCTGGATCGCTGTGACTGGCTTGATAAGAAGCATACCATTTTTGGCAAGGTAATGGACGGACTGCAGTGGCATCACTTTGTTTTTCTTGCATTTGTGAGTCCTGATTGATCCTGAACTTTATTATATGCTTCTAGTAGGTGACGGGAGACACAATATATAATCTTTTGAGATTGGGTGAACTTGAAACAGATAAGGATGATCGGCCATTAGATCCTGTCCCAAAGATATTATCAGTTGAGGTAGGTTAGATTCTGATTAACCTCCAGACAAAGATCATAAACTTTATCTCCAGGTTGAGTTTTTTAATCAGCGTTTCTTCTTAACATGCTTATTCTAGGTACTATGGAACCCATTCGAAGATATCATTCCAAGAACAATTCCAAAACCTCAAATCCAAGCCCCAACTGATAAAGATAGCAAAGATTCAAAGAAGAAAGGCGTAAAGTAATTTTCTTCTCCAATTTAATTAAAAAGAAATTTCTGTTTGGAACCAAGTGTAGCAATTTATATTGTGATTTTTTTCTCTTTTAATCTTAATGTTGCTTGTTTTTCATTAATTTGTTTTGCAGAAAGTTGAACTTGCTTTCATTTGGAGAAGAAGCTGAAGAAGATGAAAAGGAATTGGCATCTGTAAAGCAAAAGATTAAGAGCAGTCATGATGTCTTGAATGATCCTCGCCTTCTAAAGGAAGCAACTACTAGTAACGAATTGGTAATGAGGACTCTTGCTTGGCATACTGCATACATATATTTTTTTTTATTCAATTCAGTTTCTTTCTTGTAGATCTTAGTACAATGTGGTCATTCTGATAACCTCACCCTGGAAGTTCATATGTTGCTGAGAATCTAATTATCTAATGCTGTATTGATGCATGCATGATATGCCAGCACACATAGGTCCTCATGTAGTCTTGTTTTTATCTTGTTGCTCTTAGTACAATGTAGTCAGAATCCATTCTGATAACCTCACCCTGGAAGTTCATATGTTGCTGAGAATCTAATTATCTAATGCTGTAATGATGCATGCATCATATGCCTGCACATATGTCCTCATGTGTCTTTTGTTGCTTTTCTTTTCTTTTTAGAACTCATCTGATGGTAAATCAACAAGGGATGTGCAGCTCTCTGTGAGGGATGCACTGAGCTCAAAGAAAGATGAGTCTCACAAAGATTCAGAAGCTGTTAATTTGACCAGCCTTGATTATAGTGATGATGATGAGGCTGACTTTGATGCACGCATGCGTATGCAAATACTCAAAAAGCGAAAGGAGTTGGGAGACCTCCCACTCCCACCAAAGCCAAAGTTGCAAAATGGTAACTCAGTCGTCTTAAGTGAAATTTTCTAACTCTGATTTAGTAAGATTTTCTGGTTCAGATTGTGTGAGTTTTGATGGGCTTTGTCTTGCAATTAAATATGCAAATGTAAGTAGCTAGCATATTCATATGCATTAAACAATAAATACAATTATCAAATAAGTGATGATTCTTGAGTTGAATAGTATCTATCAAAAAGTGGTCTTTGTTGTAGATGTTGCAACTTCAGATCTGCCCACAGTTTAACCTCTGATTCCATTTTGAACAGCTTAATGGAATTTTTTTCTTCCCCTCGAATTTTGCTTATTCCAAATGATCATTCTACTATTAAGGCTCACCATATTCTGATTTTCATAAGCAGGAAGTTCGAGTCCAAAGGGCCGTGATTCTTCAATAGCCAGGTAAAACCATATATTTGGAAGTTCTTCTATGGTTTCTCATTTGGAATGTGAATATCCATTTAAGATGTGGATGTCTCTCTCTCTCTCTCTCTCTTTTTTTTTTTTTTTTTTGAAGTGTGTCTTGTATGGCAATGAAAATAGAAATCATATGCGTATGATCTTCTGTGGGTAGCCTTTAGTGAGGAACAGAGCTATTAGCTCTTATTTGCCAGGGAAAAAACAGGTACAGAAGTAAACATTAGATGCATGTATATTTGCTTGCATGTCATTTGTTGCTGAAGTAAGGGACTGTGATTGAACAGTGTTAGTCTAATAAGGTTGCCTTATTGTTCTTAATATTTTACTTAATATGCAAGGTCTTAATGACTTCAGATATTTTTTGTTGTAGATATAAAATCTATGAGATATATCTCTAAAAAGGTTGCTGGAGGTTCCTGATTTAATGATATTGGTGCGATAATGTTCAATTACCTAAGTGATCAACTCTATTTGAGTTGCTTATTCTGATCTGGCACTTGGAAATTTCTTGCTTAAAGTGCTCAGCGGCATTGCTGCAGGAATATTTGTATTCTGTTTCTTGTTAGGAGTTTACTTTGATTTTAATTTTAATAACCTTGTACACATTTTCCAATATGGAGTTTGTATCTATGCTCATTTTGTTTGTGATGCTAGATTTATTGGGCTTTAATCTAATTCATAGTGTTCAAACCTGGGCAAATAGTTATTGAAATATGATGATTTCTTGCCAGGTCCACTGCTGTAAGTGATGATGAGGATCAACCTAGGGTAGAAAAATTGTCCTTGAAGAAAAAAGGAATAGGATCTGAAGCAAGAGCAGAACGAATGGCTAATGCAGATGCAGATTTACAATTGTTGAATGAAGCTGAGCGAGGAAGACAGTTGCAGAAGCAGAAGAAACGCAGAATCCAAGGACGTGAAGATGAGGTATGTTACAATTTTTGTGATTTGATATAATATTATTTTATCTCCCCTTTCTTTTTTCTCTTGGTATTCATCCTGTTGACTCTTTATGCTGATTGATTCATCTTTCTAGATCATTGAGACTTTTATACAGCATATTATCATTTCAGGGAGAAGACTGGTATACTGGTGTATTTTGTTTGTTTATTGAGTCTTGGCTTATAGATGTTCCGGTAAATTTATGCCTTGAGGGTAGATAAGTATGGAAATTTTAGTACTGGGGTAAACCTGAAAAGTGAAACCCTTTATATCATGGAATCCAGCTTTTGTTGCAAGCTTCTATGGGTGTTTTTGTAATATTTATTTATTGATGGCCATATTCTGTTGTTGCATCTCTAATTTCTGGATCAATTATCATCAGGTCCTTGCAAAACTCGAGAAATTTAAGAGGGCTCTATCAGTTAAGAACACACCCAAGACTGATGATTCTGGAGATGATAAAGATGAAGATTTGTCTGATTGGAGAGGCATTCGCCTAACATTTAAAACTGAATCTAAGTCTGGCAAGGTGAGCTTTTATTTTTTTTTTCTTGCATTTTCATTCAAAATTGTAGATATATCCAACTATTTCCTATTAACATTCTTGCGTCTCACCTTTCTTGAGTATTTTAGATTATTATGCAATGGAACGTTTCTTATTGTTTCTTTTAAAAATTTTAAAGTCTTGGGTGATTTATGGCTATGGGTAACCTACTTATTCTATTAATATTCATCTTTTTTTTTTTTTTTTCATTTGATCAAAAGAACATTTTATTTTTCAAGATTTAGAAGTGTCTTTAACTTTGAGAATGGAGAAAAAAGCTTTGTTAGTTAATGAAATTACCTCAATTTTCATATACATATACTGATAGATATAGATAAGTGCAACTAGAAATAAAGAAACAAGAGAGAGAGAGAGAGAGTTGGAGAGATAAAAACGATTATCAATTAGTCCAAGAAAGTTAAAAAAAATTTGTAATTTCCACAGGCATCACATGTGCATTCTTCTAGTTGTAGATGATCAGAAAAATGTTTTGTCATCCTATGCAGCGATAGTTCTAATCTGATAAATCCTTAGATAGAAAATCCTAGCTCACAATTTTTATCAAGATATACTAGGTTTGTAATTTGAAATATTTCACTTTTGAATAGTAAGCATTTTGGCTGTAATTTTCTTGTATATTATGCAGGATGATCCAAATGACTACGTTGTGGTCGACCCTCTTTTGGAGAAGGGGAAAGAGAAGTTCAACAAGATGCAAGCCAAGCAAAAGAGACGAGAAAGGGAGTGGGCTGGAAAATCCCTCACTTAATCTTGCATGTGCCAACATGGCTATGTGAATATGAAAGGTACAAGGCTAAATTGGAAATCATATACCAACAAGGCTGGAGGCACCTTATTTTGAATGGGTCTGAGTTGGCGCAGACAAAGTTGCTGCACAGGATAGTGGAACAGATTCGGAAGGTGAGGAGTTTCTATGATCTTGGGTGAATGACCTGTAGGGTTGGTGAGCAAATTGAATCAATGCAGAAACCTCTTTAGTTCACACTCACGCCAAAAGCGAGGGGCTAGAAAGCTAATGAAGGACTTTTCCACCGTGGCGCTAGTAATTTAGGAACTTTGAATTTAGTCCTTATTCATTCTTTAAACATCCCTTTTAAGTCATGTCCGGTGTGAACGTTTGACCTTAAACATTACTGATTGCACTGAGCCTTGTTGGTATTTAGTAGGAATCAATGTCTATCTTTTGTTTATGTAGGGAATAGTCTCCTTTGGGTTGGGTGTGTTGGGGTGTTTGAACGGTACATTTATTCACTGCGTTTGTGGAAAACAGCTCCTCCTTCACACAATTTTTTAGGAAGAAGTAATAAGAAGCTCCTCTAGGACAATGCAAGAGAGTTCTGTTCAATTCGCTGGTCATCAAAGAGGGCTCATGCTGGAGCTGGGCCCGTTTGTTGGAATCCTAGTTTGACAGCAATTGCAGGATAATGTTTGTTGGACTAACAGAGAAATGAAAAGAAATACAAAATACGCATTTCGTGGTTGTTATTCTGTCCATCAAATATTAAAATTAAAAAATTAAAATCTTAAATTATATAAAATTTAAAATTAATATTTATCACTTACTAAATTATGTAATTTTTTATGAGTTTTTTAAGAGAGAATTACAATGTATAATTTCTATATTATATAATTAATGAATATTATATTAGATATATACAATTTTAATTAAATATTTAAAATCATTACAAAATTATACGTAGAAAAATATGTAATAAATTAGCATATAATAATATTATAATTTTTATTTAAAAATTTTATGAAAAATTATATAATTTAATAATATTATTAATTAAATAAATGATAGATGCTTATTTCAAATTTTATATAATTTAAAATTTTGATTTTCAAGATTTTAATTTGCACTTAAGTACCATCCCCCTGTTGTTTTTCTGTTTTTTTCATAGTTTATTTCAAAAAAAAAAAAGAAATTATTTGTTTACATCCAGAAAAAGAAAAAGACGACTGTCTGACTCTAAGATTCAAATAAAAAAAAAATAGAATTAAAACTTATCAGTGCAATTTGATCCTTATTTTGTTCCTAAAATTATGGAAATTGACTCTATATTATCATAAAAAGCATAAAAAATCAATTGCGGGCAATACTGTTGAAGAAACAAAGAAATGAGAATCACAAAAAATTTGGCAACATACTTAAATATTAATTAGTATCATCGATGAAATTGACAGAGGTCATACATTACATTGCGATTGCTTTCATGTGTATGTAATAATAGTAAGGAATCCATAAATTCAAACCTTATATGTGAATCTTTACAAGTTGAGCTCATTGTCGACTTGTCTTTTCCTCAATACATTGACAAATATACGAGGGAGGCGGTGCGTCTCCTCTGCCCTTCATTTTTCTTCTTTACACTTTTAGCATTCGTTTCGGCGGAAAACGTTTGCTTGTTACCTTCGCTACGTTAGCTAGACATACGGCCAAAGTGAGCCTATAGTTTTGATTTGTTTAACATGGTAGGCCCCATTTTGAGGAAAGAAGTTTAGAAAATGCTCTATCCTCTGTTTCATGTTCACATGTGCTCATTCTCGTCAACGGAGAGAGTAACGTCCAATACGTACCATATATTTTCATTTTATTTATACAAAATTAATCGATATCACTACAATTTCCTGTAGGTTTCATTATTGTAAATCTCAAGACAATCAAATGATGCTAATCGATTTTGTGGGAACATTGTAAATAATTTGTCTTTTTGAATTTGACTTCTTTAAAAAGTAAGATCGTCCATGTCTTAAAAAGTAAAATAGATCATCATATCATTAAAGATAATTAATGAATGACAATAAGGCAGAGTTAGTACAATTTAGTTTTCTCTTGTCACATACTCTATTATCATGAACAAAATATGCACTTGTCCCATATCCTATTATTAGAGAGAAAATCTATTTCCTTATCATGCCCCACGGTACAATAAAGCTTCATAAACAATTTTTATGAATGATAAAAAAATAAAATAATTAAGAAAAAATATAAATATTGACATTAAGTACTACAAATTCACATGTAATTATTAAATAATTTCAAACACAAGGAAATAAAGCTATAAATTCACATGTAATCAACAAACACTTTCGATACTTTATCTTAAATTGATATGTTCCTCTATCATATAATTATTTTATGATATTTTATGCATATAAAATATAATAAATTCATAAGCATTTAATTTTTGAAAACACTTTAAGTATTCTTATTTAAAATGTATTATGCATATAAAATATAATAAATTTATAGGTATTTAATTTTTGAAAACACTTTAAATATTCTTATTTAAAATTTATTACATATTACAAAGTAAAAATAAAATAATACTTTTTAAATCCCAGGACAAGCTTTGTATCATAAATAGGTCTTGTGAACTAATTTGACAAGTAAATATCCTTCATTTTTTATAAAACTTGGTGTAAAAATCAAGCATAAAGAGGAGGCCTTATAGTATGAATTTGAGAGCAAATGTATTTATAAATTATTTTTCTAATTTTTCTTATTTTGGGGATATTTGTATCTTTTTAACATCGATTGTTTGTCCAACATAAGTAGAAAAATACATGGTTGTGATCCTTACAATTTTATCTTTGCATCCATATGAGATGGCGTATTAGAACCCTTAGAA
>JANHAO010030333.1:0-10173 GCA_026873985.1 Saraca asoca | reverse complement strand
AATATTTAATTTATCATATGCATAAAATAATTATCAAATTTTATTTTATTATTATCATATATTTCATGAAATCATTATAAAATCCGTGGTATGCACGGGCTCAAAGCTAGTTATATTACAAAAGAGAGTTCTTTTACTTTTTGGGCTGGGATTTAGAAATTTACTTGCCACTCTTTCTCTACTTCATTAATTTAGGAACTAACCTAAGAATCTTCACAAATTAGCGACGTAAATATGAATAAGTTAAGGGTTTGCTGTGGTACAAAAATTACGTGCTTTTAAGTTACAAGTTTTTTTTTTAAATAAAATCTTATAATTTTTCTATATAAAATGACAACTGCTACAGTTATAATTAAAACATAAAAATATTAAAGTAAGGATAAGTGTTATAATTTTGATAAAGAAAAGTGTTAGGATTTTAGTATATAATTATTTCTCTTTTTCAAAACTCGGCAGCAATTTCTATCATCCTTGAGCGCAAGACTTTTCAAACACTATTATGTGTTTTTCTATTAAAATTTTGTTGAAGTTGCCAGGTTGGCTTCCTTCCTGGCATTGTAGGCTGCAGAAAACTACGGTTGACTCAAGAATTCCCTATGAGGTTTGCTCCGTACTTCGGAAATTTGGTTAGCTCTGATTTTTTTTTTTGTTAATTAAAAATAAAACACAATAATAAAATAAATAAATGTAAATTTTATGTATAATACTTTTGTAAATTAAAAAAGAAACAAATATAATAATAAATAGAATTTTCATATATGTTATAGTTTGATAAATATTATATCTATCTTGTTTTTTTAAATCATGCAAAACTTTGCGCTTTTAGAAATTGACACAATCCAAAATAATTTCAAGTCATCAAAATGATCAACTTAAGTCGATTGATTGTGCCAAACAAAGAAATAGTTGTGAAACAAGGACAAAAGCTTAGAGCTTAGGTTCAAGTCAATTAACAAACAACATCTGGTCAATTGATTTAGAGCACATAATTGGTTACATGAAAGTCTAAATGAGCCAATCTCCTAACTGTTGCATAATAATTAATGTAATCCAAACATACATAAGTAACATGATTACAATAATTGTCTAACAAAAATTTTGCTTATATCATCAATATAATAGAAACTTGTGATCACATATCATTTATCTAAGAACATGATAGTTAACACACTTATCACCTATATATAAATAGATAAATATCTTATCTTTAAATTATCTTTACTACATTTACTTAAACTCTACTTAAAAATTAACTTAAATTTTAGAATATATAATAAATTACTTCAATTGTATATAACTGATTTTATTTTATATATATATATATATATATATATAACATCTCGTAGCTAATTGTTCTTGTACCGATCAACTAATTTTCGGAGAGGATAAGAGTTTCACAAATTATGCAAAACTCTTGCTTTGGAAAAAGAGAAAATGGGGTGGAATAAGCATGGTACCATCTCTGAAGAGGACAATATAGCTGCCACTAACACTACTAGGCCCTGGGATGGTCGTCGGTTCTAATAAAATTCATCTGGCTTACGTTAGACTGCCCTAGATGTCAAATGTGCCAATGGGACACGCCTGCACGGATCAAAACCCAGACAGATTGACTGATTGAAGTTTGTTTTTAATATAACCTTCAAAATCTAGGTTTGGTCCGCAAATAAATCAATACAAACTTGTTTGACGTTAATAACAAATTGCTATAAAAGATCGATTGCGTGATCAACATGTGATCGACCGTATGGGCGGATAATTGCAGTCATAGGATCAATCTTTGACGTAACAGTTAAAACAGATGATTATGGCTATCAGACAACAGTTATAAGTAGTTGATCACACTCTCACTTTCAGAATGTTTTGATCAATCAATAATTAGAATGTGATTGATCTTTATCGCCTGTTATAAATAATAAAAAGTACATATTTATTATTTTTATGATTAATGATATTCTAAATTATTAATAAATGATTAATTTAATCGTTTGAAAAATTATGACGGTAAAGACCATTTAAATAAGTTATTACAAGTCATCCGTTGTTGTCCTCTATTCGTCTACAACATATTTTCATATTTATAATTGTTAGTTAAAATTGTTTGAGGACTTAAATTCATATACATTCAATTAGTAAGTGATAAAAATAAACATTTAAAATGAGACATTAATTATTATGTTTATTCTCTAAAAAATTATATGACCAAATGAAAATTACAAAAATTATTTTGCATAGTTTATATTAATTACTAAGATAGTGTTATAAGTTATTTTCGGATATTGCAAAGTGGGCTGACCGAAGTCTAATAAGAGGTCGGGTCCGGGTCCAGCTAGAAAGGCCAAATCACCCAATGTTGGAAGTTGTTCAATGGACATCACGCAATGCAAGCACCGGCTCGCTAGCTGCAAGCTAGAGGCATGAGATGAGATCGAGACGAGTTCGAGCTCGTCGAAAATGGATTCCCGCTCACCGAGTGAAGCATATTGGCCCAATCGCCTTTCAGGAAACCTGTTTGGACCAGCTCATTAGATCCACCAACATAGTCAGCAATCGCCCAATGCGAACTCGGACTGCCCAGCGAACTGTCTCAAGGATTATGTATGGAACGCCTGGGGTCTAGTCAATACTTAAGGGCACATACTCCCAATCGACACATCAGCCTCCAAAATCTGACAATAAAATGCCAAGCATTTATTACCCACGATGAAAATAATCATTTTGCTATTTGTCAAATTACATTTGTAACCCTCCTAACTTCTATAAATAGGAGAAGAATATATCATTGTAAGTAAGTAAGAACAATTATATGCAAACACTCTGTCGGAATAGTGAGAGAGCACTTGTAAAGTGAGAGAGTATTGATATTGTAACTTCATTGCACTGCACAGAGAAGCCACCATATAAAGCTAATACAAATCACCGTGGACATAGAGGCCATACTGGCTTTAGCTAAACCACGTTAAAATCTTTGGTGTCCATCACACTTACTCCTTTTCTCTTTTTCCTCAGTTAAAATTTACATTATTAACTTGTAGCTTAGGGGTTTCAAGAATCGTTCTTGTTGACTAAGATTTGAATCCATAGAACTAAATTTTACTGTCAACATTTTGGCACTAGAGGAAGGGCCCCTGCTACATTCTTTTCATCTTTAACAAACAATTTTAATTACGATGGCAAGAGGAAAAGCCACCCGAGGCACAGATGCCACCATTGGCCAACTCGAAAGTCAGGCATAGCCGCAATGGGACTCTACTGATGGGTGTTGTTGTTGGCATGGCACCTCCCACTCCACACCAACCTGTCACTTTTGACGGAAATAGAGCTCAAACTTGGTTCCAATGCCAAGAAGCTCTTGAGAATATTATTAGGGAGTTGGCAGATATGGTTAAAGCATTGGCCCATGCGCAAGCCCAGGGCACGTAGAGACAAGTTGGAGTCACTATGCCTAAAAAGCGACCCCAGTAACTAGGGCCTCAACATGAAGAGCCCGTTAGAGTCGAACATTAGTGAGCTGTTTCAATTCACTCATCCAACTAGTGACTAAGGTCAGAGGTTCATTGAGTTAGCAAAGACAAAAGAGACAATCAGCGGCTCGAGAGCTCGCACCGAGAAGAAAACTCCAATGAGTTTGACCATGGGCATAGGTTAGAACGCTACTCACCGGGCCACGAATATAGCCAGAGGCACAAAACCTCATATCGCCATTCTTGTGATCAGTGAGATGATAAGAGCTGACAAACCACCAGTCATTGGTCTAAAGCTCAGGACCCAATGATTGAAGAGTTGCTTCAAAAGGTGAAGCAACTAGAAAAAAGTCCTACGGCCCAAAGCAGTTAAGACTCATATGAGGAAAAGACACCATTCACCAAAGAAATCAAAACAAAACTCCTTCCTCTTAGGTTCAAGGTCCCAAATATCCCATTGTATAATGAGGATAGCAACCTATATAGCCACTTAATGCATTCAATGTCCAAATGGACCTTCAGACCTCTAACCTGTTGGTGAAATGCTGAGTCTTCCCTGCCACTCTTGGAGAGATGCCTCGAACATGGTTCAGGAGTTTCCTAGCCCGTAGCATTCATAGTTAGGAGGAATGACAAGCGAGATTTCTCAGCCAGTACAAGGCATTGCAGAAATAACGTGCCCCATCTTGCCACCTAGCAACAGTCTTTCAACAGAAAGACGAATCGCTCAAAGACTACATCACTTAATTCCAATGTGAAGTCAGTAATGTGGAGAATCTGTTAGACAAGAGTGTTCTCACAACTATCTCAACTGGGCTTCGCAAGGATGGGAAGTTGTATGAGGACATATACAAGTCTCCAATGAAGAGTTTGGGTGAGTTCTATGAGTGAGCCGCCAAAGATCTTCAGTGGGAGGAAACCTTTGGCCTTAAGAAACACAACCAAAAGAAGGAAAGGAGTGGCTCCAATCGGAGCAAGAAGAGAACTAGTAGTGAGAATGATGGAGTAGGCCAAAAGAATAACTATAGAGGTCAGGATGCAAAAAAGGCCTAGAATGGGTGCCCTTAGCGCAAAGGTCGCTACGACAGTTATACTATCTTGTTAGACACCCTCAATACGATCTTCGCAACCAAGAGTGACAACGAAGACTTTGGGATGCCCAGGCCCTTAAAAGTCCCCCTCGAGCAAAGGGATCGAAATAAGTTTTGTTCCTACCACAACAAAGTTGGGCACAACACCTTAGACTACTAGGCACTAAAAGGCACCATCAAGGACTTCATCAAGAAAGATCACTTAAGGGATTACGTGGTTAGACCCTCAGGGCGACGACCTTCATGTCCTCAGTGGCTAGTGCAGCATCACACCAGTAAACCCTAAAGCATGAGGAAGCACCCTTAGTGAGGACCATATTCACCATTCACAGTGGACCTTACATCACTGGCACCTAGAACAGATCAGACGATCACTATGTGTGAGCAGCGGGCCACGTCCTACTTACAAGTTATGTGGAATGTGAAAGACTTGCTAAAAAAGCTAAAATAGCCTCTGACAACATCACATTTACGAAAGAAGATGCACAAGGCATTCACGCTCCTCACATTGATGCACTAGCCATCTAGGCCAAGATTGGCAATGCCAAGGTGAGGAGGATAGTGGTCGATACAGGCAGCTCTGTCAACATAATGTATAAAGGATGTTTCAACTAGATGGGCATGAGCACCGACCAGTTAAGTCCTTCCCTTGAGCTCGTTTATGGCTTCACAGGAGACAAGATACTACCAGTAGAACAGATCAGACTCCCGCTTACTTTGAGGGGCTCGAACCACCAAGTGACTGTCATGGCGGACTTCTTGATAATAAACTACACCTCAGCTTATAATATGGTGCTGGGACGACCTGCGATGAATAACATCGATATGGTCATGTCGACGAAGACACTTACCATCAAATTCTTGACACCAAACAGGGTCAAATACGTGAGGGGAGAGTAGCAAGTGGCCTGGCATTGCTAAGAGGATGAAGTCAAACTCAAGGCATAGGGAAAAAAGGTACATGTGGTATCCAGAGGGAAATCCCGAACTATGAGCACCAAATGGGTCAGTCATAACCTCGACCTCTACAAGGTGGATACTGAACAAGTTACTGATTCTGTCGAAGAGCTAGAAGATGTGTAGGTCAGTGAAGTAGACGCAAAAAGATGTCTCATGTTAGGGAAAAGCTTGTCACCTGACATGAAAATATAGGTAACCAAGTTTCTCAAGGCAAATCTATACATCTTTGCCTGGAACCATAAAGACATGGTGGACATTGACACTGAGGTTATGTCACACAGGTTTAATATCGATTGCCGGCACAAACCAATTTATCAAAAGAGAAAACCAATGACTGCCAAATGCTATGTTGTGCTGAAGGAAGAGGTGGATAAGCTACTAGCAAATAAGTTTATCCAAGAAGCCTATTACCCCACTTAGGTGGCCAACCCCTTCCTCGTAAAGAAGAAAAATGGAAAGTGGGGGGTTTGCAGTGGCTTCACTAACCTTAACAAAGCATGCTTGAAAGACAGCTTCCCTTTGCCAAGGATCGACTAGCTTGTGGATGCAACAGCAGGACACGAACTTTTTAGCTTCAGGGACACCCACTTAGGATATAATCAGATCCCAATGGCCATGCAAGATGAAGAGCACACCTTGTTTATCATCGATCGTGAAATGTATTTTTATAAGGTAATGCCCTTTTGACCTAAAAACATGAAGGCGACCTACTCGTGACTATTGAACATGATGTTCCGAGATCAGATTGGCAAAACAATGGAGGTGTACATGGATGACATATTGGTGAAATCCAAACAACTCACCAACCATGTTGATGATTTGGAGAAAATGTTTTAAGTCTTGAGGAGGTACCAGATGAAGTTAAACCTGCATAAGTGCGCATTCAGAGTCACTTTGAGAAAGTTTCTCAGCTTTATGGTGAATAACGAGGGGATTGAAGTAAATCTAAAAAAGATTAAAGCTCTCCTCAATATATGATCCCCCATTGGAGCCAAAGACATGCAGAGCTTAAATGGCCAAGTCATAGTGCTCAACAGATTCATCTCTAAGGCGATAGATAAATGCATCCCTTTCTTTGATATTCTAAAGAAGGTGATGAAGTTTAAATGGACACAAGAATGTGAGGTCGCCTTCCAAGAACTCAAATATTATCTTAAACGAGCTCCATTATTGTCTAAGCCAAAAGAGGGCAAGAAGCTAATCATATATCTAGGAGTGTCCCAACACACCCTTAGCACGACCCTAATACAAGAGGAGGGAGGAGCTCAATTCCCTATCTATTTTGTGAGCAAAAAATTATTGGATGCTAAAATGAGATATTCACCTATGGAGAAGCATGCCTACTACCTGGTCATTGAATTAAGGAAGTTGCAACCCTATTTCCAAGCCCACAGCATAAGGGTTCTCACACAATTCCCACTAAGGCAAGTCTTGTAGAAGACGGATGCTTTAGGTCGATTGGTCAAATGGGCAATCGAGCTTGCCTAGGTCGATATCAAATATAAACCCAGACCGGTGGTCAAAGGGCAAGCTCTGGCCAACTTCATTATGGAATTCAAAGGGCCATGCAAGAGGAGATAGAAACTTTAGAAGCTCTGTGGTGGGAGCTATACATTGATGGGTCATCAAGCGACCAAAAGGCTAGGGCAGGGGTGCTTCTTATCAGTCCAGAGGGACATAAGATCCTCTGCACACTGAGGTTTGTTTTCCAAGCTACCAATAATGAAGCTGAGTATGAAGTGCTATTAGTTGGGTCGTGACTGGCGAAGGAGGTGAGAGTTGAGAAGCTAAAAATCTTTAGCGACTCGCAACTCATTGTTTATCATGTGCAAGGAGAGTACCAAGCTGGAGGATCAAAGATGACTATTTACATGCAGAAAGTTCAGGAATTGCTAAGGCTATTTCAACATTATGAGGTCAACCAAATATCGTTGGCCTAGAATGCACATACTGATGCCTTGGTTTGCCTGGCCACAACTAAGGATACTGACTTCCTAAGGGTGATCCTTGTAGAATTCCTCTCGTCCCTGAGCATAGGATAGAAAGATACTTCCATGACAATTGCCAAGATGATAGGATCCTAGATGAACCCAATCCTAGACTATCTACAAAGTGGCAAACTGTCAAAGGATAAGCTTAACGCCCGAAGATTACGAGCTCAAGCAGCCAAATGTTGCATTTACGATGATGTGTTGTATAAAAGAGGGTTCTCAACCCCACTTTTAAGATGCATTGATGGCCTTGATTGTGATGCCGTCCTGGAGGAAATCCATGTCAGCCATTATGGAAACCACAATAGGGGTTGTCCTTAGCTCAAAAGGCTCTCCGAAAAGGATTTTACTGGCCTATGATGAAATAGGATGCGATTAAGCTCGTTAGGAGATGTGACAAATGTCAAAGATTCATGAAGGTCCCATGAGCCTTACTAGCCTACATGTGACAGATGGTTAGTTCGTGGCCCTTTGCAATCTAGGGCATGGACCTAATAGGACCACTTCCTATAGCCTACAAAAATTGTAAGCATGCAGTCGTGGCTGTAAATTACTTTATCAAGTGGGCGGAGGCAAAGGAGCTCATAGAGATCTCCTCTGTAAAGATAGAAAAATCCATATGAAATAACATCATTTACAGGTTTGGAGTCCCCCAGCAGATTGTAACTAATAATGGGACTTAGTTCAATAACAAGTAGTTCCCAGGTTCTATAATGATCTCAAGATTATAAAGAGTTTCTCCGCCATAGACCATCATAAGGCCAATGGGCAAGTTGAAGTTGTTAACAAGATCATCAAATAGATCTTGAAGAAAAGATTAGAGGCCAAAAAGGGGGCATGGGTAGATAGGCTACCGAAGATGCTCTGGGCTTACAGGACACCACCTTGCAATGCCATAGGAGAAACCCTCTTCTTGATGGTATACAGGTGCGAGGCAATTACCCCAGCAAAATGGCATCACAACGGAGGATTACCTTTAATTTGGAGCATAATGACCAACTGCTTGCCGTAAATCTAGATCTGATAAAAGAAACAAGGGAAAGAGCTTGCCCTAGGGTTGTAACCTATCAACAATGGGTTGTAAGGTATTACAACCGAAAGGGTTCGAGCTCGGGCTTTCAAACCTGGTAACCTCATTCTATGACTTGTCCTTCTTGGTGCTCACAAAGCCACCAAGAGGACCTTAGGGCCAAATTGGGAAGGCCTATACCTTGTAAAGAGAGTTATTGGCCACGAATCTTATCATTTGGTAGACATGGATGGGACAGAGTACCCTCGAGCTTGGATTGCAAAACATCTTTGTCGTTGTTATCAATGAAGACCCTAAAGTTTTTAAATAATTATTTCTGAATAAGTGTAAACATTCAAATAGCTCTTTGATTTTTGTATTCATTTTTGAAAAAAAGTCTTAATAAAGTCTTGCATGAGAAGTAAGTGATGTATTATATGAAGAGTGTTAATTGAAGATGTCTACTGAGTACTTGTCCTTAGTGCAAGTTTATCAAGTCATGTATTCGAGCTGGGAAGCTAAGGAAAGTTAATAAAAATTCATTTAATATTACTTCAACAAAATTTATACATAGTTTGAATCCATTTCATAAATACAAAATCACAAGAAGTCATGTCCTAAGGAGCTGGAGCTTCAAGAGCTGGGACTTCAGAAGTTGGAGCTTTTTAGGGTAAAGGGTCAGTAGGAAGAGCTCCGAGGACATCCGCTGCCTGATCACTAATGACTTCCATGACTTGCGAGCCGCTTTCTCCTTAAGGAGCACCCTCAGTAGTAGGAGCCTCAACTGTAGACCTTACACCCTTTCTAGAGGAAGCCTTAGTAGCCCTCCTCTTGAAGAGCTCCACAACTTTAAGAGCCTCCTCATTGAAAAAGGAGAAGTCCAATTCTAGATGCTTTCCCTACAGGGTGTAAAAGAAGGTGGCACTGGTCTTGGACTCTACCTTTTTGTTACTTTTGCAATTAACGAGGCAGTCTCCACTTGGACCTTAGCAACCTCCTCTTTCCCAAGGGCAACCTCCTTCAAAGCATCCTCAGCTCGTAGCTCTTCTTCCCTAGCTCGTTGCTCTGTTAATCTAGCTTGCTGTCTCGTGATCTCTGCCCATTGCACTACCTAATCAGCACATTTCTAAGCCAAGTCCAAGTCAATCCTCGCCTTGTTTAGATCATTAGTTGTAATGCTAAGATTCAATGGAATGACCTCGTGATCTGCCATTTCTCGAGATAGGGCAACCTCAGTATCCTTGAGTTTTTCCCTTAACTTCAGCACTTCAATGGTGACGATCACCAACTTATCCACAATCTTCACCTTTTCCTCCTTCTGGGCTTCAAGCTTCACATCCAACTTTATCATCATCAGTAGGTTTTGAAGGGCCACATAACCAGATTAGACCATGAAGAAAGTAGGAGAATCGAGATAAAGGAATACTACTTACCACTAGGCTATGACGAAATGCATAGGTTACTAACCCTCCAACGGTGGTGTCCTCTGATTCCAATATTTGGATCCTATTGCAAGGCCCCAGGATCACGTTGACATTGTCTACTGTTAGCCTAGCTAGCTAGACTATCTTTTAGTTTGATGATGAAAACAATTTTGATCATATCATATTATGTTTATGAGCTTTAATTGTTTGTTGAGTATGTGCAGGTTCAAAGTT
>JANHAO010030332.1:0-10180 GCA_026873985.1 Saraca asoca | reverse complement strand
CTTTATATCTAAATGCACAGAATGTATAGTCCTGGATGTGCTAGAACTCAATCAAATTGGTCTAGGGCACCCATCTACACTAACAGGCACATGATCGCATACAGGGCTCATGACAACAACATTGAAACTCGAAGTGCCTCCAGATGCTCTTAGAGGTCTGATGTTCTGTCGTGGTTGGTGGCTTAAATTGGGTAAGCAAGGGAGTGGCCATCACTATTATCGAGAATGGGTCATTCTCTTCCTACCAAGAAAGATAATTGTATGGTGTTGAGCACAGCTAGTAGTGTTACGACTCAGACTTGTGGTAGGGCAAGGTAAGTTGAGAATAAGATAGGGGTGGTAAATGGGTTACTTTGACAAGAACAAGGCTTTGACTATTGGGAGTGGTAGAGGAAGAGCAGGCTGGGTTTACGCAAGATAGAAAGCTTCCAACTCTCCTTGCAATTCAAGGACATGCTCAACTAGTGTATCATGCTCAAGTTCGATGGTAATTTTACAAGCTTCCTTTGCCATTTGGTCCTGATGATACTCGTCCCGAGCTCTTTTATGATTACAATGCCCTTTCGGAGATATAGCATGAGCAGAACAAGAACTTCATTAACATAAAGTGGCTGGGAAAGCCACAAACGACAGCAAATAAAACTTTCCTTCTTGGAAAGACCAATTGGGTGAAGGGAGCCATTGATGGGATGACTTACACACATAACAAAGTCAGTTGTATCCAATAGAAGTAGTTCGCTAAGTATACTTTTATGCTCAAGTTAGTTCTTAGACAAAGTTTTAGCAAGTGTAGAAAAGATTATCTAAAAAAGAAATATTTGATTGTTTATATAAATGACGAATGTGTCAATTATCATCCTTCTAAACGAATGATAAGTGGCTACATATCTCTAGGATAAAAAAGTATGAAATAGAAAATTTATAATTTTAAAAACTAGTTACATAATAAGGATATCACTCAGACATTTTAAAAAAAAAGTATGAAAATAATTATAAAAAACCTTTGAAATACGAAATGTTTTTAGTTTTTTTTTATTCGGCCCACCACATTCAGGTTGGAAGACGTCAGAGGAAAACGACCGACGATGAAACACAGTACAGTTACACTTTCACCTATGTAAAAGTGGGACCCACAAACTCTAACGTGGATGTAAACGCGCCGTCCGTTCAACGCCTTGGTTCCTAACGGGATTCTGTTTCAAATCCAATTATTTCCTCAAAGACAGAAGATCTCCGTCTCTTACATACACCAACGAATACCAATCCCCAAAAAAACTTTCCCAGAAAATTCCATTCCAGTTCTTGTCCATATTCCCTTCCCTTCTTGGCAACCAATCACCTACTATTCCGGATTTTCAACACCAATTACATAACCTTTTTCTATTTGCGAGTTGTCCCTGCCACTCTCTCTGCAAATTGATCCGTTCCTGATCCCGAGTTTGGATTTTGTGCCCTGAATAAGCCTCCAATAAGTTGTTTGGATATTGTATTTGCAACTGAAGAATGAGTGCTTGAAGGCTTTTGCTGATTTTTTTTAATAGTTTTCCTTTGAGCTGATCGGTTTGGATTTGCTTGTCTGATTTTAAGTATTGTAAGATAATTGTGAGGTGAATTAAGAAATTTGACTTTTGATTGTAAAATAATGTAAAGTTCTCCTTTTTTTTTTTTTAAGTATTTAATATTTGCATTCAACACGATATAGATTGTAGTGTCTAATAATTGAGCAAAAGATTAAATTTTTTTTCTTAATGCGGAGTTTGAGTATTATAGCTGATCACACGTAACTTACTATTTTAATTTTGAACGTAGTTTTACAGTTCTTCTATATGAAGTGTATAGACTGTGTTCTGCAATTCTGCTTATGTTGCATGAGCAATAAAAAGGATCAAAATTAATGAATCAATTTTCTTATTCCTTGCATCATAGAGCAGAAATTCACTTTTTTTTTTTTTTTCTTGTCAAAGTGTAGCCGATGTCACTATGTATCACGCTAAGAAGTTTTCGCCAGTAAGCATAGTGCCTCATAAAGCTCAAGGTGGAGCTGAACAACCAGCAAATGTTGGGGTGTTGGCTGGATCTGCAGTAAAAAATGCTGCATCTGCCGGGGGTAGTGGGAAACAACGATTACGTTGGACATCAGATCTTCATGACCGATTTGTGGATGCCATTACACAACTTGGTGGACCAGATAGTGGGTATTTTCTTTTTGAGTATTGAAAATTGTCATATTTCCTTACCCCCCCCCCCTTTTTTTTTTTGAATAAGAATAAAATTACATATAAACCAAATCTAGATCCTTTTTCGTTGTGTATATATTATCATCTTGGAAAAATCTCTATTTCCCCTCTTCTCTAAGATTGCAAAAACAAAAAAAGTGTTTCCATTAACTTACAATAGGCTTGTCAGATCGTTAATGCATTGTGTAAGCATCTATTGGTTCAATTATATATGTCAAGTGCATTTGAGTCAAATGCATGGCTTCATGAACAACCAGCAAATGTTGGGGTGTTTGCTTTAGCTTATTTCCTGGAGTAGTTGTGATTTTTCCCTTGTGATATTCTATCTCTGTCATGGCAGGGGCAACACCAAAAGGTGTTCTGAGAGTGATGGGGGTACCTGGACTTACAATTTATCATGTTAAAAGCCATTTACAGGTATTGTTGTGTGGTCTGATAGTTTAGATGTAGCCATATAAAATTTCCATTTCTCTAATATTTCGAAATTGATTCTAATCTCCCTCTGTTATTATTTTAAATAGAAATATCGGCTTGCAAAATACCTGCCTGAATCTCCAGCTGATGGTAAAGGTGCCTTGTATTTTTTTCTATACTTTCGTCCCAAAAAGAGAAGAATTTAATCAGAAATACCATATGGTTATTTTGCTTTTCCATATTAAATTCAAACTATGGCAATTCTCTACTTGACTTTCAGATTCTAAGGATGACAAAAGGAATCCTGGAGACGGTGTTTCTGGCTCAGAATCCCCGTAAGTATCTTTGTTGTTTTCTGAGTCAATTATACCTCCTTTGTTGTTTCTCTACTTTAACAATTTATGAAAACTTAATGACCTTCAGGGGATTGCAAATCAGCGATGCTCTGAGAATGCAGATGGAGGTTCAGAAACGTCTTCATGAACAGCTTGAGGTTTGGCACTTTGTCCTTAGGCTGTTTTTCAATTTCTAAAACAGAAACATTATTTACCCAACATTTATACTAATGTGATTTTGATCTATGTGAAAATATTCCAGGTTCAAAAGCAGTTACAAATGAGAATTGAAGCACAGGGTAAATACTTGCAGAAGATAATAGAGGAGCAGCAGAAACTAGGTGGTACCTTAAGAGCCTCAGAGACACTACCATCACCCCAGGATATGCAAGATCCTTCCCAGTCAGAACCTTCAGGTGATGCTTCAGCCGGGACCTTGTCCCCGCATAAAAGACCGAGAATGGATGGAGGTTCAAAGGATGACTTCACTGGATCCCAGTCGCCAACCAAGACTGCCCGGAAGACTGATATTGTTGTTGGCCAATTGGATCCAAACTCGTATGCAGATGATGCTGGAATTCAATTTAACTTGGAAGCAGAATTCAAGAAGGATGGAGATGAGGAGAGACAGCATTAAGAACTAAGCCCCTTTTGTTGGTCAATATGTATTTAGGGAAAGGAAAATGCTAGTTGCATTTAACATTATATATAAACTGTCACTCAATGTATCATTGATAGAATCTAATAGGTGAAGTTATTTTAAATTAGATTGTGTACCGTGTATAATTATGTACCATTTTGTGAGATATAACAAGTGTATATAACATTACTTTTTGAAAATAGAGCCTAGCCTTGTGTAAATCATATTTCATTCAATCCATTTGTTTATATGCATTCTTCTCCACTTGTGAGAGAGGTTTCAACTCAGCTCTTGCTATCCATAGAAATGCATTGATGTGCACTGTGTACCGTTATGATAAAGATTTTGGGGACAGGTTCTATGTTTGGATAGTGATTGGACTCGGCAAATATTAGTATTTGCAAATAATGGTGGGGTTTTAGCTTAGGTTAAATTAACAATGGATCAAAATAGATATTTAATCTTGTATTTACACTACAATGATTTTTTTGCTGCTTATTTTGCATTGTGGATAATCACTCTGTTGCGGAGACCACATTTTGTAAGCAAAGCTTGCAATGCATCTTCACAAGCACTACAATTATTTTCATGCCCTTCTGGAGGGTGGTAGGCGGTGCCAAGTATTTTCAGTTCCTGATATTGATCCTGAAGTTCACCTTCAACTTTATAATTTAAATGTTTGCCGGTTTGTCTAGACACACTTCTTTCTTCAAGAACTCTTTAATCCACATACATGCATACTCTTTCTAACAGCAACTAAGCCAACAAAATCTACAAAATTTCAAACTAATAAATCTTTCAAACTGGGTAAAAGGTATTTTCTTGTATGATGCCTAGTACTTTGAATCTGGATCCTTCAGTTGCAGCTGTCAATCAATCACACAATTTAATGGCCCAAATGAATTTATGTGAACCTCAGTCTGAGAAAAGGAAAATGCTACTTTTACTATTGTATTGTCATTCACAATTCATTTATAATTAAAAACACATGACATAATTGAAATTAAACTGATCATACTTCTTTTGAAGTAAGCAAGATTAGTATGACTTGGAACTTAGAATGTACCTCGTGTCTAATTATAAGAGGAGTTGCAAATAATGACAATGCAAGTATTACTCTGAAGCAAATGCTTCTCCATGACATATAAGTAGCATATAAACAGAAGCGAAAGATAAACATTCACATGAAGGAAAGAAGAGGTTTGGAGTTAAGAGAATTCATTAGATTAAAGTATATTTTTAGGTGATGCATAATTTGGAGTCATTTATAAAGTGTGCATACAAGAAAACACTCATCCAAGGAGGCAAGCTGAGGAGAATTAACAGTAGCTCAACCAACAAATGTTAATTGTAGCTTACCCAGAGACAAATAGTCCTTCCAACAGTGGGGAAACTTCGGAGTAAAATGTTAACTAATGCATACAAATTATGTGTTCAAAAGAAAGTGTTAGGAACTCATTCAAAATGAAGTTGTCACAAGGGAGCTGAACTTGTTCTGCGAAGCTGATGCTTAGGCTCAGGTGGCGGTGCACATGGTAACGCCCTCTCTATCTCCTGCAAGGAAGATTAACAAGGGAAAGAGTTACCAGTTACCACTGCATGATTTTCACTTTAATATGTAATTGATCAGCAAATGTAAGAGAAAGAACAATAACTAGTTGTCCTAAAAGTGGCAAACCAAAAGCAAGCAATTATATGCATATCATCGGTTATTCATTTTGGTTCAAAATAATTTTTTGTTGCTAAACTCGTCCCAGAGAGCTATGATCTACCCCGTATTCTTCAGACCTGAAGCTAGCAAGAATTTTAAGCCTAAAACTGGAAATAGATACTTATCCTAGATTAATTTCTACTTTGAACCACATAATCCTCAGTCAATGAAACCTTGAAGTTTGCAGTGTCAAAACAGTAAAATGCTTTTGGACCAGTAGAAGGAAAGGAAGACACCAATACCAACTTCATTCTTCAGTGGACAAGAATGAAGCGTCCGCTTACAATCCCTCCTAGTCATCAAATTGGAAAAGATTAGTTTTAAGCTGCTGAAAACAAAATTCTAGAGAAGTCACTCATCCAAATCAGTTATTAGCTGTTACTACTTCCTACAGATCTTTGTGAACAAAATCAGACAATCAACATCCTGCACCTTAGTAATGCCATATTTTGGATGTGTTAGCATGACCAGTCTTGGGATCAAAGTGTTTGTGATTTTCATTATTATTCGTTTTCCTTTTTCTTTGTTTCTTATCCTGGTCACAAAGAGGTGTTACAAGTTTGCCAACACTAAGGAGTTAAAAACATTACAGGGAAGCTGACGAGATATAAAGTTACAAGTTACAGAGCAGAGTGAGAGAACAACTATAAGGACAGAAGAGTCCATCACTGGGTTACAGAGAGTGTGAAAAAGCTATTTGGTCTCATGATGCAACGAGATACACCTGCTGCAGTAAGATCACAGATTGCCAACTAATCTGTGGCAGGTTGAATGGAACTTTTGGATAGAGTTTACAACAGTTTGAATTAGGCTTTTTCACTAAGAAAAGTGCCAAGTATGTACTATATAAGGCACTTCCTAGAACCAAATCCATTACCTACTTCTTGGAGGTTCACCTGATCTTAGAAGAATTAAGATAAGAAGTTATGGAATTTTGTATCTTAGTCATGAAAATGATAGTTGTGCACTGAAATTTTCCAATATTGGTGACTGTGACTCACTGTTAAAAAATGGTGCATCTAATAAATGATTCTAATGACACTGCTTGCAATTTATAATCTCCAGAAACAAGCATGCTACAATATTTTCTTCCATAAATCATGCTCCTGTTCGACACCAATATCTATAAATTATAATATGTCTTAATAGAGTATACATATAATCGACCAATTACAGTAGTTCCATCCTTTCAGAATGATCTCTGTAATTACCCAATGATTAAGTAAAGACAAAAACTAGTTAAATTTTTGCTATATGTGACGTCACTATTGCACTTTCACCTAATAGTTAAGCTTTTAGGTATATTGGTTATCAAACATACACTATTGGCAAACATTGATAGGATACATTTAGTTGTAAGCAATTCAGCTTCAACCACAGAACAACTAAATCAACAGACATATATCACGATGGCCAATGAATAACTAAGAGACCTAACATGCTGATTCAAGACAGACATGCCATTATTCACTGCAGCTTACTCAAAAACTTTTATATATATATATATATATTATATACATATATTTATACATACATACATACATACATACATATATATACATATACACACATACATACATACATACATACATACATATAACTGAAAATTCATATTGACAAGGTATTAAAACATACATTCTGCCTCCTAAGCCTTTCATTCTCCTCTTCTAGATGTGAAACTTTGATCTCCAGTTCATGCGTATAAGCCTGTCAATTGGCATAGCTGTGGTCTCAAATCAACAAAACAACAAATGAATCTCAAAGTAATAACACCATATGAAAAATGTAACCTGTTTTCTTGCCCGTGATCGAGCTGCAGATTCCCTATTTTTAATCATCCTCTTCTGCCTCCTCTCCACGGTTTTCTCAACTGCATCACCAGAGGCAACCCTTTTTCGACCAGGTGTTTGTGTGTCTGATAGTGTACCCATCAAAGAAGATGGCGACATTGTCATCATTGTTTCCGAATATGCTCCATCCATAACCGGGTTCACTCCAACCAGAAAAGGCTGATGAACTGCATGGGCAGTCATAAAACCAGCCATCATATTCTGTTGATTTTGTAGCTGGTTTTGTTGTGGCTGCTGCACTGAAGGGAGCTGGTATTGCATCCAATGGGAATGTTGTGACGTATTTTGTTCGGAAGCCATATGTGAATCAACTCCTGCCATAACCACACCTGCCTTCACCAAGAAGTCCTCCAATGTTATCTCGCCAAGTGTAGGTTGTCTCTCCTGAGCTTTCCTATCATTATTAGAGCCCTTCTTCTGTTGAATATCTTTCCAAACGTCATCAACAGTTTTCTTGCTAAGATCCCCAGACAATGTTAGGCTATTCTGCCTACACAGAGAAGGCCCAGAAGCAAGCTGAGAAGGTGGAACTTTAGCATTATTACAAAGATCCAATCCAGAGCCCTGAGCAGCTTCAGCTGTCTCCACACTCTTAAGTAGCTCTTCCAGATTCATACTTCCCAGTGGTTTCCCCAAATTTCCAAGCTGATTCTGAACCTCATCAAGGGTCAGATTGTACAAAGAACCTTGGCGAGTAAAAGACTGAGCCCTTGGCTCTTGGATTGCTCCACCTTGAGATCCCATTATCAAAGCCCTTACCCAATACAAACCTAAAAACTATCTTTCATTTCCAAAACAAAATCCCAATACACAAATGCAACTCAATCTCAATTTAATAGCAGCAAAAAAAAAAAAAACTGAAAACCTAGACGGTGATTTTTATAGCCAAAGGAAAGAACTTTGTACCAAACCTGAAACCAAAAAACCAGAACATACCATCTAATCAATCTGGACACAATCAGTTTCTTCAAATTTAAGGTTTAGTCGGAGGTTCTTACAAACACAAGTACGCAGTGTGAAGAGAAGTGAGCGGACTCAGATCAAATATCAAACTGATCCACTCATCCACTGTATATGGGAAAGGAAGACACTTTCGCGGAGCAGAAGTCCAGAGACCTATTTGTGATAGTTAAGAGAAGAATCCATCAAACTAAATATGCATGCAGATTACATCAGAACTACTATGCTTCAATCAATAAAGGCTTGAAATGGATCCTGCAAAATCCTCAGCATAAAGAAAAACTATTTTGTTATTTCAAACGAAAGAGTCATATGTTATTTGCAATAACATAACTTAAACGAACCTTGAAGAATTGATCTTTTTTTTTTTTTTTTCCTTGAAGGGAAATGAAGCATGAAGAATTCATAAATGCAGAAATTTTGGAAACTATTGAAAGAACAGACAAACAGTTCTGACTTGGGAACTTAAAACCAAAAAAAGAAAAAATCTAAGAGCGGACTTCACTTGTTGAGGCCCTCACCAACTTACTACTCTCTGGAGGATCCAATCTGAATCTCCAAAATAAAAAGTGGGCCCTATTATTTATTTATTCCCTTTGGGAGTGGGGACACCAACCCCTACCAAGCCAGGAAGATATATTAAAATAAAGGAGAAAGATTAATACAGATAAAATATTCTTACTCCCAGGTTGAAGACTCCACATTCTCCCCTCCCCTAATTCCCTTCTATTTGGAGGACCACTCCAAATTGACGTGATAATTTTATTTAGAGTTACGTAGATATAAATCACCTTGTGCTTCAAATCTAGACATCAAAATATGTTAAATATATTTTATATTATATAAAGGCATCAAAATCACAAATCATTAAACAGTATTTCAATTCATTTAAAGACACCAAAATCAAAATTGTTTAAATATGCATGCCTTAAATGTATTAAAATGTATTACAAACACAAACAAAACAATTTTGCCCACAATAAAATTGTTCAAAGTTACACTCAATATCTTTTTAATACTAAAATCTTTGTCACCAGATAACATTATCAGAAAATATGTTAGTGCTTCAAATCTAGACATCAAAATATGTTAAATAATATTATAAATTATATGAAAGCATCAAAATCACAAGTTGTTAAATAGTATTTCAATTCATTTAGAGACACCAAAATCAAAATTGTTCAAATATGCTTGCCTTAAATGTATTAAAATGTATTACAAACACAAACAAAACAATTTTGCCTACAATAAAATTGTTCAAAGTTATACTTAGCACCTTTCTAATACTAAAATCCTTGTCACCAGATAACATTGTTAGAAAATATGTTAGTGTCACGTCCCAATCCATAAAACATGACCAGAGTAGAAGGTCACCTCCATGAATCCCTTTTTATCAGGAAATATTCTACAAGCCTTACAATGTACATAACATACTAATAACTCATTATTTCATCAATCCATAATAAAATAAATATTTACATATTAAATTCTAATAAAAATTTGATAGAATTTCCTCTATTTTTTGGACACTTTACCACAAGGCCTAAATAACAATACAAGGGCTACACGGCTACCATAACCTGTATAACATCATAATAATATACAATGGCCCAAACTATACTATTTACATCCTACTAGGCATCCAATAATCATACATAATGCATGCATACATAATCCTACCAATTGCCATTGATTCCAACATTCATATGCTTTTAATTTTTGCAAGAACGATCCATTCGATCTAAGAGCAGATCCCGTATCAATGTTAGATGAAGGAACAATAAGGGAACCCTGAGCTCTGAAAAACATGGAAAAGAAGGAGTGAGTTTCATTGAAACTCAGTGAATAAACAATCCCATGATCATCCAAAAATTTCATTTAAAATCCATGTTCGAAAGTATATATATATATATATATATAGTCGTGAAGATATGCTTACCCATTCTGCAGCCATAATCTCAATATATATTTGAAAACCATAATTCAACAAGAAAATTAAGTAATTGAAAACATAATGTTCAACAACATAATAA
>JANHAO010030331.1:0-10174 GCA_026873985.1 Saraca asoca | reverse complement strand
CATCCTAAAATGGTCCTTGGGTTTGACCTGGGTTGCCTATGCTACAAGTTAGTTTAGGTAGCTTCAGTTTATAAATTTCTAATTCTATCCACCTTGACACGCGTGATCAAACATGCCTATACATTTTTTCTACTTACATTGGACAAACAACCTTAAAAAAAATTATTTAAATGCCTTCAAAATGAAAAAAATAGAAAAAAAAATAGTACACACCAAATTACTTCTAAATATGTGTCATAGGACTTTATCCTCGTACTTAACTTTTATGTCAAGTTTTATTTCATATCGAGCATATTTATATATTGACTTAGTTCACTAACTCATGATAACTTGTTCTAACAAATACATGTCATGCCCTTGTAGTATATCACCACTTGTCTATCATTATACGTGGGTGATATTAGAATAAAGCATGTGCATCAAGCATATCTTAACATGCAAGCAAAAGTCAAGATTCAATTTGGTAAGCTTCACTAATTAATCTACATTAATTAATTATTTTTAGACAAGTTGGGTTAATATTAAATATTGAATTAATCAAATTAGGGGTGAAAATAGACTATAAAACATCTCATAGGCTTGCAATTTGAGCTTCCACTATGTTGGCATCTTTACCCAAAAAAGCCATGTCAGGGATTGGAATGATAAAGGAGTAAGTCAGTCTTCTTTTATTATATATTCTACATCAAGCTCTTTAAGTTTCATTATTAGAGATGATAAAGTTTACCACATCCAATCCTTTTACCCTAGGCAACGGGGTCTTGTGGAGGATTTTAGAATAATCATAAAAAAATAAAAATATTATTGATGGCAAAAATCGATCAACAGGAATAGTTTAATGAATCCCCAAACTGCAAGCCATAGATACAAATGTGAACAAGGAAGCAACGGGAGAAAGGAAAAACAATAGACACCAGAAGCTTTTTAACATGGTTCAGCTAAAGTCAGTGTGACTCCTACGTCCACAGTGATTATATTTACTTTTGAGCAATGGTTTCTCTATGTATTATAACAGAGTAACAATACAGTCACTCACTGTTCCGGTAGAGTTTCTGTATGTATTTTTTTTACTATATCTTACAATGATCCTTCCCTTTATTTATAGAAGCAGGGAATGTTACAAGTGTAATTTGACAAATTGTAAAACTATCATTTTCACCATTACGGGCAATAAATGCTTGACGGGTAATAAATGTTTAGCATTTCACTGTCAATTTTTGGAGTTTGATATGTTAATTTTGGAGGCTGACTAGTCAGTTAGGAGAATATGCCTCTAGTTACTGACTAGACTTGGGTATTTCGTTCTTATGCTTGGGACAGCTCACTTGGAAGTCCGAGCTCATGTTGGGCAATCTATTGGCTGTGCTGGTTAGTTCTGTGCTCAGGTTTAATCAGAATGAGTTTTTTGGAAGGTGGATGGGGCAGCATGCTCCACCTGGCAAGCCAAAGTCTGTCTTTAGTGAGTTGGGGTTACCACTCTAACCTTGTCCTTCATCCTAAGTTCACGACTGGCGAGCTGATGCCTCTACCAAGTAACCTCCATTTTGGATGATCTGGGCCCTTTCTAGTTGGACTAGTCTCTTATTGGGCCTTTGTCATCCTATTTTGCATTGTCGCAAAAACACCCATAACCTTAGCCCTCAACTCTCAGTTCGCTTTGCAGTCTGGGAGTCATAGTTTGTCGACAAAGTCTTTACTTGTAGTCTATAGTGTAATCAAAGTCTTTGCTTATAGCATGTCGTGTTGTCATTTCAAGCTTCAATCTTTCACTTCATTTGTACCAGGCCATACCTCCTATTGTACATATTTCATAGTTGTTGGCATGGCAGCCTTATTTTCTTCTAGACCGTTTGATCAAGAACAGTCAGATATCCTTTAGATATTTTGGTGAAGCTAGACTAGTCTATATAAGGTGTGAAAAACTTTTATTTCTTTTCCATGGAATGACCTATTGGGTGCCTTAGTTAGGCCTCCCATGTTTCTTATGGTCTGGACTTTTGGTGAAGTGTTATGAAACATGTATGGATTGGTGCAACCATTCTTCTCTGAGGATCTTAGGAAGTTTTGTTATAGAAAACTCCCATAGACAATTCCTCTCTGAGGATCTTAAGGAGTTTGTTACATTCTTCTATAGCTTTCTCATAGTTGTACCGAATAATGCAGCTTTTTCACTTCTGTTCTTTGGCCTCCTTGCATGGTGGTGTAGGGTGTCTCTAAGTCTCCAAGTACCTTGGGGTGATAAAGCTAAAGGATGTTCTCTTTGCTCTGGAGGACTAGAAGAGATTTAAGCAGCTACCTTGCTTGCCACATATGCTGATTCTTTCACCCCAAGTACCTTAGGGCATTCAAGTTAGTGAAAAAGCTGTAAGCTTAAAAAAAGGAGGGCGAGGAAAAGTTAGAGCAGTTTTGCTTGCTTGCTGATCCTACGGCTTGTTGGAATTTAGCTCTTCCTTAATCAACTGTAGACTTGCTTTGATTTATAGGATCTGGCTTTTAAAAGGACAGTTCTTCCTGCTTATTATAGCTATAGGCTTATCCTGATCTTTGTATTTCAAATTTTCTTGTGTAAACTTGCTTCATTGAAAGAGGTTTTTAAGGAGACTTTGTGCATCATTCTTTCTTCTTTTTCAGTAGGTCACTACTGGTGACATGAATGAGTTCTTATAGATTATAATTTAATAAACGTTAGATAAAATGAGTGCTTGATAGGTCAATCAACCTCAAATAATATAGATAAAATTTATACAAATGGACTTGAGCTAATAAATCATGACTTAAAAGGATATATGCCATGATAAATGACCAATCAATCATATTAGCCCATCTTAGTTGACGATGAATTTAAGCATCGAAGTGCCTGCATTGGTCATGAGTTTAAGCATCGGAGTGCTTAAGCACTTAAGCTAGCACGAGATTGAGTGCCCAGGTAGGTCACATAAATGTACCTCAGTAGCATGAGTGTCCGGGTAAGTCACACAGATATACCTTAGTCTGCACAAGATATTGGTGCCCAAGTAGGTCGCACAAATACGGCTCAGCTAGCACTTCCTGGATGCAGTGTCAAAATGAAAGCACCTTAGTTTACATAAGATTTTGGTGCCCAAGTAGGTCGTATGGATACGCATCAACCAACACTTCTTAAATATGGTGTCAAAGTAGGTCGCATGAATGCGCCTTAGTCTGCACAAGATTTTGGTGCCTAGGTAGGTCACATGGATATGCCTTAGTCAGTACTTCTTGGATGTGGTGTCAAATTAGGTTGCATAGATGTGCCTTGGTCCTTACAGGATTTTGGTGCCCAGATAGGTCGTACGGACGTGCCTCAACTAGAACTTCTTAGATGCGGTGTCAAAGTAGGTCACATGGATGCGCCTTAGTCTGCACAAGATTTTGATACCCAGGTAGGTCATATGGATGCGCCTCAACTAGCACTTCTTGGATGCTGTACCAAAGTAGACTGTACAGATGCACCTTAGTCCGTATAAGATTTTGGTGCCCAGGTAGGTCGAATAGATACACCTCAGCTAGCATTTCTTGGATGCAGAGTAGGCTGGCAATTATAGTCCGCTGCTTGCAATCTATGATCTCATGGTCCATTGGACACGCCTCCGCTCACTATCTATGACTCTTGGGTTCCTGCCACTGTCTTGTGTAATCATTTTTGCCTCAGTAAGTGTCTTTGCCAAGCTGACAATAACTCATAGCTGTCGTTTGGCAAACTGTCAGATTATAAGTGTTTGATGGGTTCCCAAATCCAATGATGAGACATCGCATGATATAACTTGAGGAGAACTTTTTTCCCCTTTCATTTATTATTTGAAATTCAAAGTTTTTAGACTTTTCTTCTTCACCCTCTTCATCAAGCTTACGTCTTTTCACCACTGTCTATTGTTGTTAGTGCTGTTCCTACTCACCAGGTTTACAATTCAGGTTTTGACCTCTAAAAACTAGCTTTGCGTTCATTTTAGACTTTCTTCTCAGGCTAAAACGGTGAGTTTTCTTTCTTCGATTTGTGATTTTTTAGGTATTGTTGTTTCGTGGTCTGCATGAGACTTGCTTGCTTATAGTTGAAAATTTTGAATGCTAGTTGAAGCTATCTGCTTATGCATTTTCTTTATGTTTGGTCTGGCTCTCCTGTTTGATTCATCAGTAGACCCTAGGGTTTTCGATTGTCATTTCAATTCCTTCATCAGTTTTCTGGGTTCTAGTGTCCCAACGATTGAGTCCTCCTTATCTTTCGGAGTCTAGGTCTTAGATATGGTGACCCAAGACATGTGTGGCCTGCCATACAGGAAGTTACTAGTCTTAGTTTTCTTGGTATGGTCCACTTTCAATGACCTGACCACCCCTTTTTTTATATAGATGGCAGCTCACAAATGCCAAAGTCACTGAATAGGGAGTAATGAGGAACTTGACTCTCCAACCTAGCGTGTAGAGTTGGTGTGACCTTTTGGTGATGCGACCTCAAGGAGTAGCAAGGTCATTGGGGAGTTCAGTGCTCGTTCAGACCCCGTTCAGGGCCAGGAGGATTAGTCGATGTTCAGTCACCACATGTGGACCATTAGCTCCAACAAGCTTTAGAATGTGGTTCAAACATTGTGGATCGCTAAGGGATGTCGTGTCATTTCACCCTCTTTTAGCGACCACGCAACTTATCCACCCCCAGGGTTTGTTACAATCAGCCTCTAGTATCTCAATGCTGGGTTTAGGTTCTCGATGCCTCCTTATAGTATCGATTTATTGAATAAGTTAAAACTGTATCCCTTCTTACTCATGTTAAACTCCTACTCCCAGCTCACCTCCTTGGTACTTGTATATTTGAGGAAAAACCTTCCCCCACCATCTACTAGGGTTCTCTACTACCTGTATAGTATTAAGAGTATGGGTCCACAGGAGGGGATCTACTATTTTTCAGCTTGGCAAATCAAGCATAGGAAAATTTTGCTGTAAGATAATGCCAAAGGCAAATCCAACATGGGGAATGACAAAACTTGTTGGTTTTACGTCTCTTGTCCATCTCTATGGTACCTTAGTAATTTTGATTTTGTTCTTACCCACGATAAGCGAACTGTGGATGTGAGAGCTCGATGAGTTTCATATTTGCTTCTTTGGTTCTAATACTTTTCATCCATTTTTTTTTACAAATGGGGCTGGCAAGAAACTGACTCTTGAAGTTGAGGAGCTCAGTGTTTTGGATCAACTTGCTGCCTGGATGATTTCCAGAATGACTTCCGATTTGATGAGGGTCTTTTGTGCTCGCACAAGCTTGCTCCAACATTAGATACCAAGCTCACTAAAGAGATTGGAGCCCGTCAAATCAAGGAGATCAGTCTAATGAAGTTCAAAGATTTCAAGGACGTAATGAAGCTTATCCTCCAAAAGCTACCACCCGACGTTTCTGTTTCAAGCTCATTGGCTCTTGACGCTAATGAAACTCCTACTATTGAAAGTCAGCCTTCGACCTTGGTAGTTGCTCCTTACAAGAGTTGACTCCCTCTTTGCATCTTGAGATGGCTGTTGCGGTCGAGGTTGTATCCCCCTCCGAGCCCTCTATTAAAAAGTAGAAAAAGGGCAAAGGGAAGAAGGTTGCTGCCCCCCGAAGGCGGATGGGGCCAGAAGTTGAAGCTGAGGAACAACCTGCCAGGCTGGGCCTGAAGATAGAGGAATATTTAGATTGCCTCTTAAATGAAATTGATGTGATCCTGGGCCTTGCAAGAAGGCCAAAGTATTAGAGTTAGAGGACCACTTACCCGAGGGGTTGGTGAACTATGCATCTCGTCATAGCCTACTAGTAAGTAGGGTCCTTTTATCCTGGTTCTTCTACCATTTTTGTAATCTAAATTGACTATTTTATTCTTCAGAACTTCTTGGCACTGATGAAGTTGCACAAGGTTCTTCAAGCTCAAACTAAGGAGAAAGTAAGTCTTGTGGATGATCTGGTTGCCGTTACCACCAAGGTGTTGGAATTAAAAGAGAAAGCTAAGGATGCCAAGGTTGCTCTATCTCGTGAAGTGAGGCCATTGCATCTAACCTTACCAAAACAATTATTGACATGACAAAAATAAGAATCAATCTGAACTTGGCTATTTAATGAGTCGAGTTGGTTGTAAAGTGAGCTGAGATATCGGAACAACAAGCTGGGGCAGCGGATTAGAGCAGTAAGTTGAGGTTGCTATGAAAGAGCTTGAAGTGGCCAGGAAGGAAATTACTTTTGGGAAGGAGGAGGTCACTAAGATCTAAGCAAAGATATCCTTGCTAGTTGCAGAAGTAACAGAGAAGGCAAAGCCTGAAACTAACTCTTCCTTTTTCTACACCCTGTAGGAGCGATATCTGGAGATAGACTTCTCCTTTTTTAGACAAAAGGCCCTTGAAGCTATTGAACATTTTAAGAAAAGGGTTACTAAGGCCAGATCTTCCAAAAAAGATGCAAAATCTACAGCAAAAGCTTCTTCTGCCGTGGGTACTACCTAAAAAGAGAGCAGCTTATAAGTCATGGAAGGCACCGGAAATCATGTGATAGGTGACCCTATTGTTCGTCCTGCTGACCTTTTGCCCCAAGAAGGCCCAGTTCCTGAAGATCCAGTTTCTTAGGCTATGACCTTTTGTAACTTTGTGTTTCCTTTCTTGAGTTTTGTGTCTATTTTTGGACTTTATATAAATTTATTCCATTGAAGGGAACATAAAATGAAGTTCTACACTATTCTTATTTGTCTTCTCTCAATCTTTATACTTGAATGCCCCATATGCATAACTTAGTGAATATATGCGAAAAAAACACCCAATGGGTTGCATTTCAGCTAACACTCTTCGTCTATTGCATAGCTTGTTTCCTGTGCAAGACTTTATTGTGGTTTTATTTAGAAACAATCAAATACATGTGTATAGATTTGAGGAAATACTTAAGTGTTTTCACTAATTTTCTAAAATAATTTGCCTAATTCAAGTCCCTACTGATAGTATAGGTGGAGATGCTTTGTATTCCAAGCTCAAGGGAATTCTGTTCCACCCATGTCTATTAGGTGATAAGCCTCATTGCCAATGACTTTCTTAATGAGGTGTGGGCGGTCCTAGTTTGGCTCTCGGGCCCCCTCGTTGGCCTTACACACTCCCAAAAGGATAAGGCATAGAACGAGATCATTAAGTTTGTAGCTTCAAGCTCGAACCTTTTGGTTGTAGTACCTCGCGATCTATTGCTGGTAAGTTACGACTCTAAGGTGAGCTTTTTCCCTTGTCTCTTCTATGAGATCTAGATTCACAACGAGCAGTTGGTTGTTGCCTTCTAGATTAAAAGTAATCATTTGTTATGACTCTATTTCAAGTTTTGTTGGGATCATCACCTTGGATCCATATACCATTGAGAAGGGAGTTTCTCCTGTAGTGCTGCGACCGTGGTTCTATAAGTGCAGCGCACTTTCGATAGCTCGCCTGCCCATGCTCCCTTCTTGGCCTCTAGCTTCATCTTTAAAATGTGTTTGATGATATTGTTGATGGCTTCGACTTGTTTGTTAACCTATGCATGGTTTATGGTTGAGAAGTTTTTTGTGATCTTAAGGTCATCACAGAACTTGAGGAACTGCTTTCTATTGAATTGAGTCCTATTATCAGTTATAATTTGTTAGAGGACTCCAAATCTATAAATGATGTTACTCTATACAAATTTCTCGATCTTTGCAGAAGAGATCTTTGCGAGCTCCTTTGCCTCTGCCCATTTGGTGAAGTAATCTACAGCCACTATTGCATGTTTACAATTTCCTCGAGCTATAAGTAGTGGTCTAATTAGGTCCATGCCCCAAATTACAAAGGGCCATGGACTAACCATCTACTACAGACAGGTTGGTGGGGCTCACAGGATCTTCATCAATCTTTGGCATTTGTTGCACTTTCTGACAATTTCAATTGCATCCTATTTCATAGTGGGTCAATAGAACCCCTATCGAAAAGCTTTTTGAGCTAAAGATAGCCCACTGGCATGATTCCCACAATGGCCTGTGTGGATTTCTTCTAGGATAGTGTCACAGTTGAGACCATCAATACATCTTAAAAGTGGGGTTGAGAACCCTCTTTTGTATAGCACATTGTTAGAGATGTAATGCCTGGTTGCCCAAGCTCACAATCACCGTGGCTCAAGCATATTTTTTGGCAATTTGTCATTTTGTAGATAGTCTAGGATTGAATTCATCCAGGAGCTTGGCATCTTAGCAATTATCATTAGGGCATCCTTCTGCTATATGCTTAGGGACGAGAGGAACTTTATTAGGATTGCCCTTAGGAAGTTAGCGTCTTTGGTCGTAGCCAGGTGAGCGAAAGCATCAGCACGCGTATTATAAGCTAGCGGTATTTGATTGACTTCATATTGTTGGAACAAGCTTAATAATTCTTAGACATTTTGGAGGTAGATGGTCATTTTTTATCGTCAATTTTGGTACTCTCCCCTTATGTGTTAGACAACGAGTCGATAAAGATCTTCAACCTTTTTAGCTAGCACCTTTTTTGCTAGTCACAGTAACAGCTCTTTATACTCAGCCTTATTATTGGTCACTTGGAAACTGAATCTCAAAGTGTAGAGGATCTTATGCCCTTATGGATTGACGAGAAGCACCTCTGCCCTGGCCTTTTGTTCACTCGATGACCCGTCAACATATAGTTCCCACCACAAAGCTTTTGAAGTTTTTACTTCCTCTTGTATGGGCCCGGTGAATTCCATAATGAAGTCTAGTAGACCTTGCTCTTTGATCACTGGTTTGGGCTTATATTTAATATCGAACTGGGTCAGCTCAATTGCCCATTTTAATAATCAACCTCAAGCATCCATCTTTTGTAAAACTTATCTAAGAGGGAACTGCGTAAGCATTTCTATGTTATATGCCTGAAAATATGGTCGTAGCTTTTTTGACGGGACTACTAGGCAGTAGGTGAGTTTTTTCATGGGTGAATACCTTGTCTCAGTGTCCAACAGTCTCTTGCTCATGTAATAAATAAGGAACTTAGCTCCACTTTCTTCTTGTATTAAGGCCACGCTAAGGGTGTATTAGGATACTCCCAGATAGACGACCAGTTTCTCACCTTCCTTTAGCTTGGACAAAAACGGAGCTTGTCTGAGATATTGCTTGAGCTATTGGAAGGCAACTTCGCATTGCTATGTCCATACGAACTTTTTCACCTTTCTCAGGACATTGAGGAAAGGTACACACTTATCTATCGCCTTAGAGATGAATCTACTAAGTGTTGCGACCTGACCGTTTAAGCTCTGTACATCCTTAGCTCTAGTGGAGGATCTCATGTTGAGGAAAGCTCTAATCTTCTTAGGGTTTGCTTCAATCCCCCTGCTATTTACCATGAAACCAAGAAACTTTCCTGAAGTGATCCTGAATGCACACTTATGCAGATTCAATTTCATTCGATACTTTCTCAGGATTTGGAACATTTCCCCTAGGTCACGGACATGGTTGGCGACCTGCTCGGACTTCATTAGCATGTCATCCATGTACACCTCCATTATTTTTCCAATTTGATCTTTAAACATCATGTTCACCAACTATTGTAAGTTGCTCCCGCATTCTTTAGCCCGAAGGACATCACTTTGTAACAGTATAATTCACGGTCAGTGATGAATGAGGTGTGTTCCTCATCTTACGTGGCCATGGGGACCTGGTTGTATCTAGAGTAAGCATCCATGAAGCTGAGAAGTTAGTGTCCTATTGTCGCATCCACAAGCTGGTTAATTCTGGGTAGGGGAAGTTATCCTTTGGACATGCTTTATTGAGGTTTGTGAAGTCAATACAGGTTCTCCACTTCCTATTCTTTTTCTTGGCTAACACAGGATTGGCTATCCAAGTCGGTAATATTGACGGTGAAATTCGATTCGTACGGAGGACTAGAACTTCAGCCAACCAGATGTGAGTTTCAGGAATCAATACCACTCCTGAAGTGTTGTGGAAATACAACTAAGAGGGGGAAGATGAAATAGATTAGCCACACATTTAATGTAGTTCGGCTAAATCCAGACGGTATCAGACCCTACGTCCACGGTGGAGATTTTATTGAATAATTTACAGGAGTTCTGCTTATAAGATTGCCTCCCTTTTTCCTCCTGCTAACAATGCAATCCTATTTATAGAGGAAGGAGTGGTTACATGCATTAATTGCTAGCTACAGTTGTGTTATATCAAATAAA
>JANHAO010030330.1:0-10198 GCA_026873985.1 Saraca asoca | reverse complement strand
TCAGCTGCTCATCATATGAGAAACACCCCAGCGTCTAGTCTCAACAGATCCAATAATGCCCAGTTATTAGATCTCGACTAATGTCGTTTTGGTGCAGAAGTTTACATCATTAACAATCACACTCACATCCCATAACCCCATATGGAATTGATTGAATGAGATAACTTCTCACCACGGACTTCATCTTACTTATGCAATACATGATGAATGCAATATAAGATGAATATACAACCTTTATATCCAAATCCATAGAATGAATAATCCAGGAAGGGCTCAATCAAATTAGCCTAGGGCACCCATCCAGATTAACAGCATCAGTAGCTTGGAAAAATGCCGGGGAAAGTTTCTGGACCAGTACGGGGCCCTGAAGAAACAACTCACACCACCCTGCCACCTAGCCACGATCTTTCAAAGAAGGAACGAGCTATTGAAGGATTATATTTCCAGATTTTGATGTGAGGTTAATAATGTGGAAAGTCCCTTTGATGACAACATTCTGACTGCAATCTCAGCCAGGCTTCACAGAGACAAAAAATTGTATGAAAATATATACAAATCCCCAGTAAAGAACTTGTGGGAGTTCTATCAGCAGGCCACCAAGGAGATTCGGTAAGAAGAAACTTTTGGCTCAAAGGGATCCGAGCAAAAGGCTGATGCTAACTCTTCGGCTTCTGGTAGGGGCAGGAAAAGAGGAAGTCATGGTAAAGACCGGACAAGTCAAGTTAATAATGTGGAAGTGTAACCCATGAAGAGACCCAGGGTGGAACAACCTAAACCCTGAGGCCGCTATAGTAGCTATAGCGCCTTAACTGACACCCTGGAGAGAATATACATCACGAAAAAGCACCGGGAGAACTTTAAACGACCGAAGCCATTGCTAACTCCCTCGAAGCAATGCGACCCAAGCAGGTTTTGCACCTATCATAATGATATAGGACATACGACCTCCGAATGCAAATCTCTTAGGGACGCGATTGAAGATCTTATCCGAAGGGGCTGTCTAAGAGGGTATGTGGCGCAGCTCTTGAACCATCAATCTTAGCCACATGCAACCCAACCACCTTCCGGTGCTGAGTAAAAATAAGCAGTGGTGGTCAGAACCATTTACAAGATCCATGGGGGACCACACATCGCTGGGGCCTCACGTAGCTCACGGGAATGGTATGTATGGAATGCGAGCTATGTCTTGTCTAAAGGCAATGAGCATGACAGGCTCGCCAAAAAGGCGAGGATGGCCCCCAGGTCTATCACTTTTGTAGATAATGATGAGCGGGGGGTTCAGTCTCCGCATAATGATGCCATTGTCATTAGGGCTAAGGTCGGCAATGCCGAAGTAAGAAGAATCATACTGGATACTGGTAGTTCAGTCAACATAATGTATAAGGGATGTTTTGACCAAATGGGACTGAACCGAAGCAATCTTGAATCCTTACCCGACCCTCTCTTCAGCTTCACCGGTAATGTGATATTCCTTGTGGGATGAATTAAACTCCCCATCACCCTGGGAGAGGAGGACTGCCAATCCACCATCTTGGCCAATTTCCTAATTGTGGACTGCCCGTCGGCCTACAACATAGTCCTAAGATGATCAGCCATGAATGACCTAGATCTGATTGTCTCCATAAGGACTTTAATGGTCCATTTTCCTATGACAAATGGGGTCGATTATGTGAAAGGTGAATAATACACGGCCCGACATTGTTATGAAGATGCCATTAAGGTCAGGGACAGAGGAGCCAGGATGGACGTTACTTTCAGGAAGGAACCTTAAGCTTTGAACTTGATCGAGAAATGCCACAGCCTCAACCCACGAGACTGGGAAGAAGAAAAGGAAACCAGACTGATCGAAGAACTTGAAGAGATCAGAATCAGTGAGGCAGGCGATCAGCGATGACTCAAACTCGGGGGTAGTCTATCTCCCAGAATAAAGAGGCAGTTAACAGACTTTCTTAGGACAAATATAGATGTATTCGCTTGGAGCCACGAGGATATGGTGGGGATCGATCCAAAAATTACGTCGCACAAGTTGAATATTAACCCCCTCCATCAGTCGGTAAGGCAAAAAAGAAAGCCCCTAACTACAGAATGCTCGTGCGCCCTAAGGGACGAAGTAGAGAGGCTACTGATGAATGGGTTCATCCGAGAGGCTCATTATCTAGTCTAGGTAGCCAACCCCATCCTGGTCAAGAAGAAGGATGGGAGATGGAGGACATGTATAGACTTCATGGATCTCAACAAAGCCTGCCCAAAAGATAGCTTCCCTCTACCAAGAATTGACCAGCTCGTAGATGCCACAGCCGGCCACTAGCTCTTCAGTTTCATGGATGCTTACTCTGGGTATAATCAGATACCCATGGAACCGCAAGACGAGGAGCACACGTCATTCATCACGGATAGAGGGCTATACTACTATAGGGTAATGCCCTTTGGACTTAAGAACGCTGGAGTAACTTACCAGCGACTGGTCAATGCAATGTTCAAAGATCAGATTGGGAAGACCATGGAGGTCTATGTGGATGACATGCTCGTTAAATCTGAGTAGGTTTTTGACCACATAAAAGATCTGGATGAAATGTTCCAGATTCTGAGAAAATATCAGATGAAGCTAAACCCATTGAAGTGTGCTTTTGGGGTAGCTTCTGAAAAATTTCTAGGGTTCATGGTGAACAATAAAGGTATAGAGGCCAACCCTGAAAAAATAAAAGCGCTCTTAGATATGAGGTCGCCTAGCGGAACAAAGGACATCTAAAGTTTATCCGGATGAGTCACAGCCCTGAGCAGATTCGTGTCTAAAGCGACAGACCGATGCTTGCCATTTTTTGAAGCCTTGAAAGAGATGAAACATTTCAAATGGACAGAGGAATATGAAGTTGCTTTTTCATCCTTAAAACAATACATGGGCCAGGCCCCTCTTCTTTCTAAATTGCAGGAAGGTGACGTCCTCATCCTTTATTTAGGAGTGTCATAGCATGCCATCAGTGCAGCACTTATCCGCGAGAAGAACAGGATCCAACTCCCTGTTTATTATGTGAGCAAAAGACTGGTAAACATCGAAGAGAATTATGTGCCAATTGAGAAACTCGTCTACTGCCTCATGGTTGCATCAAGGAAGTTACGATCGTACTTCTAGGCCCATTCCATCGAGGTTGCAACTTGATATCCACTGAGACAAACCCTTCAAAAGGTGGATGCCTCAGGTCGACTACTGAAATGGGCAGTCAAACTTGCTCAATTTGACATTAATTACAGGCCACGATCAGCGATCAAAGGGCAAGCCTTAGCTGACTTCATAGTAGAATTTACTGGATCGGTGGAAGAGGAAGCTGAAACCTTAGAAGAATCATGGTGGGAGCTTTACATCGACAGGTCATCATGTGGCCACAAAGCGGGAGCGGCAGTCCTACTGATCAGCCCTGAAGGGCATAAAGTCCATTCCGCTTTGAGGCTCCAATTTTGGGCCACTAATAATGAAGCTGAGTACGAAGCGCTTCTAGCTAGGCTTCGTCTTGTGAAAGAGGTATGGGCTGAGAACTTAAAGGTTTTTAGTGACTCCCAGCTAGTTGTCCATCATGTAAAAGGGGAATATCAGGCCAAGGGGGCGAGGATGGCCATGTACCTATAAAGGGCGCAAGAACTGCTCCGCACGTTTCGGAGGCACAAAATCAGTCAGGTCCCTAGAGCTCAGAACACACATGCAGATGCTTTAGCCCACCTGGCTACGGCCAAGGATGCAGAGTTCGTAGGCACAATCCCTATGGATGTTCTACTATCTCCCAGTATAGAGCCAAAAAATAATGTAATGACGATCGCTCCGATGCATGATTCATGGATGACCCCCATTGTGAAGCACCTCCAGAATGGCTAACCCCCTGAAGTTAAGCTAGAGGCATGCCACATCCGATTCAGAGCCACAAAATACTGCATCATAGATAATGCACTCCACAGAAAGGGTCTCTCAACCCCACTTCTTTGCTGTATCGATGGTCCCGAATGCAACATCATTCTGAAGGAAATACACATTGGGCACTGCGACAATCACGTTGGGGGACTATCGTTAGCATAAAAAGTCCTTTGACAAGGCTTCTTCTGGCCAATTGTGAAGCGAGATGCTATCAGTCTCGTCAGGAGATGTGATAAGTGTTAAAGGTTCACCAATGCCCCTTGAGCTCCTCCAGCCTGCCTCCAACAAATGGTCAGCCCATGGCCCTTCACAATTTGGGGGATTGACTTAATAGGACACCTCCCCACAGGTCACGAGAACTGTAAGTACGCTGTAGTCGCTGTGAATTATTTTACAAAGTGGGCAGAAGCAAAAGAATTGGCCTAGATTTCATCCTCTTAGAGACAGAGGTTTATCTGGAATAACATCATCTGTCGATTTGGTATTCCTCAACAGATAGTGTCAGATAACCTGTTGATAGTAAAAAGTGGGAAGGGGGTAAAAGTCCCACATCGATGAGAAGTCGAATGACCTCATGCCTTATAAGGTGGGGGATGCCCCCCTTTCAACATCGTGAGGCGCCTTTTCCTGAGTCAAACTCCAATGCGAACCTCGGGCCCAAGTCGATCTCCACTGGTGACGCCAGAAGGGAACCTCGGGGGATAAAATCGTGCGACCATGAGATCGGTCAAAGTGGACAATACCTCATATTAAGTGAGCTCATTCTGACCATCATCATTTGGCACGCTCGGTGGGACCTTCTGTCACTTTGCTACGCACGAGCTCACCCAACTTAGGGGGCTTATGTTGATAATAAAAAGTGAGAATGGGGTAGAAGTCCCACATTGATGAGAAGTCAAATGAACTCGTGCCTTATAAGGCGGGAGATGCCCCCTTTCAACACTGTAAGGCGCCTTTTCTCGAGTCAAACTCTAATGGGAACCTCGGGCCCAAATCAAGCTCCACTGGCGATGCCAGAAGGGAACCTCAGGGGATAAAATCGTGCAATCATGAGATCGATCAAAGTAGACATTACCTTGCACCGAGTGAGCTCATTCCGACCATCATCATAACAGAACATAATTCACTAGCGAACAATTCATCTAGTTCTGCGATGACCTTAGGGTCTTAAAAAGTTTCTCGTCGGCAGACCATCCCTAAACCAATGGGCAAGTAGAGGCAGTTAATAAGATTATAAAGTAGATCTTGAAAAAAAGGCTGGAAATGAAGAAAGGGGCATAGATGGACAAACTACCGGCAGTATTATGGGCTTATCGCACCACTACTTGTAACTCCACGGGGGAAACTCCTTTCTCGATGGTCTATGGGATAGAATGCTATCGGTCGAGTTCGAGGTAACCTCATATCGAAGAGCCACCTTCAACGCGAAAGAGAATGATTAGCTACTCTCGGCTAGCACCGACCTCATCGAAGAAAAAAGAGACGAGGCATGTCTGAGAATAGTGACCTATCAATAGAGGATAGCTTGATATTACAACAGGAGGGTGTGGGTTCGAAGTTTCAAAGTAGGTGACCTCGTTCTGCGACTTGTGCAACCAGGAAACCATGATCCTGGAGATGGAATGCTGGGACCAAATTGGGAAAGTCCATTCATCATAAAAGGAAGGCTACAAGTAGGGAGATATCGTCTCACCAACGTCGAAGGAGTGGAACTTCCTCGGGCCTAGAACGCCAAACATCTCCAGCCCTATTATCAGTAGAGCAAATTCGCTATAGGAAACTTGTAACTGTACTACAAATTAAGTAAATTCCCCTTTACCTTGTTAACAATGCGTGTGTTTACTTGAATTCACAAGAACGATGACATTTTCGATTAAAGAAAATTATATTCATCACATCACAAAACGAAGAGAAGTTCATTTCCCACCTTGAGCGGTATAAATTGTCAGGAGCATAAAGCCGTAAACAAAAAAAAAGAGGCAAAGCCCTTTAAAGCTCAAAAATAAGATGTTCTAGTTATAAACAACAGACACAGGAAGTAAGACAAAGTAACAAAGTTTTAGGGGGAAGGAGGGGCCTCAGAAACAACAAGATCCTAAGCATTGGAAATGGTCACTGTGGGCACGTCCCCTGATGGTTCTTCACAAAATTCCCTCTCGACTGCTTCCTCCCCTTGCGAGGTAACTTTGGCTGGAGCGGCGTTCTCCTCGGGAGGAGGATTTGTACCATCAGTAACCCCAGCACCATATGGAGAAGCCATCCCTGCACATTCGACGAAACCTTGAATAATATCCGAAATGTCTCCACCGAAGAAAGAAAAATCCATGTTCAGATGATGCAGCCACAGGGTGTACATGAAGCTATCAGTAGTGTAGGTGATTGCGGCAGCCCGAGCTTCCTCGACCATAGCATGGATCTCTTCCTTTATCTTTGCAATTTCCTCTTCAACGCACACAGCCCTCTCCTCAACTCGCTGTGCCCTCTCAATGGCATGATGTGCCTCATTGCGAGCATCTTCAGACTGCTTTTGGAAGACCCCGACCTCTTGGGTAAGAAGGAGTATGTCCCCCTTACTTTTCTATAGCTTCTTATGGGTCCTCTGAGCCTTGAAGCAAAGTCAGCCACCTCCTATGCGAAGGCCTCTTCCCCCTTCCTAACCGCGGTGTTGGCATTCCCTAACTGACACTTGGCATCCTCCAGTTTCCTTTTCAACCCTATCACCTCGTCGGTGGTGGCAGTGAGGTCAACCCTGAGTCTCTCTCTCTCTGCCTCCCAACTCAAGCATCCCTTCCTTTGCTTGATGGCCTGGAGCGCCCCCTAAAAAAAAAGAGAGAAAGGAAGAGTTAGAGCACAAGACACAATAAGGCAAGGAAACAAGGAAGGGAGACGTCACTGACCACTAGGCAATGACTAGCCAGCATTTCCATCAAAATGTCGTCTCACATTTCATCATCCTTCAGAGATGCAACATCCTCTCCCAAGATCCACCCCACGTTCTCATGAATGAAGTTGTAGAAGGCCAGAGTCTTGGCCCTTAACTCTTTAGGGGAACAGACTGGTCCACCTGTCGAACGAGGTGATGAGCTTCGAGCGGGCTCCTTCCCTTTGCTGAGTCTTTACCTTTTCAGGGAAGGGTGATCAGAAGCATCACCTCTTGGGCTCTGTGACCTTTTGACCTCCCCTTCAACTTCGGTGAAGCCACTATGCAGGGTCTGAACTGGTAGAAGTAAGGTCTCCTCCATTGCGGGTAGACTGAAAGGAAGGTCAACCCAGGTCGATGCCAGGGGAGAGAGTGGAACAGTCGAGGAAGGCCTCTGAGGAGCCAAAGAAGAGGAAGGGCGATCAGCATGGGCACTGGCAACCTATTTGCGCCTGAGAGGGGGCTCGATGAGGTTAACCTGACCCATGTCAACCTCTTTGCCAAAGTCTGCTGGGGGAACCTCCTTTATATCGTGAACCCCGATGTCACGCGAGCTATCGATAAGCGCAGTTCCCAGAGTGGGAGAAAGCCCGTAGGCCCACAAGAGGTCCTCGTTAAACCTTGAACTGCTTGAGGAAGCATCAGGGATGGACAGTTGCTCCAAAATCTCGATCTCCTATGAGCTTAACTCCGAGATCTCTCTTCGCATGCCCTATGCAGAAAACATAAAAAATATCAGACTAAGTAAAGAAGCTAGAAGGGCAACAAATAAAAAGTCAGCTCCCCCCTCTGACTCACTCACCCGAATCAACCATAAAAGAAAAGTTCCAAAGACAGCGCAACGATGGGCAAGATACAAAGAACAAGCAGGTTTTGTAAGGACCCACATTCGATTTTCCCCGAGCCTCCCCACAAGGCAACGCCTTCTTAAACCTTGAGGAACAAGGTGACAAATAATAAAAGCCTTCCTGCCAGGCAAAACCCTTAGTCTGGTAAAGAAAACATAAGGCCTGTGCGTTGGGGGGAGGAAGACAATTTTGTAAATGGATGAGAGTAAAAGAAATTAAAGAAGAATAGGTATTGGGTGTCAATTATGCCGGGGCAAGCCCCAACTCGTTCAAAAAATTGATAATGAATGGTAGGATTAGAAACTGGAAACCCACATTAAGGTGGTGTATACTGATGGCCATGAATCTGGGTGGAGGATGTGTGGCATGGTCCGTGGGTGATGGCACTAGCATGCGGCAGCCCCTCAGAAAAAAATATGCCTCTGCAATTCTCCCCATTTCTCTGGGTCTGATAGTGGAAGGAAAATGCTTAAAGGGGGAAATAGCTCCATACTCTATTGGCTCCCAGCGGGCTCTAAACCTTCTTACAACCTCGCCACTTTAGGAAGTTGCGTCCTGCATATGAGGAATCTCCTCACTTTCCTCGGTCTTAGTGTCATCGCTAGCTATTAGATGGTGGCATCATTGGGAAGACTGAGACATCTACAAAAAAGAATAAAAAAAAAGAAAGGAGAAGAAAAGGAAGAATTAGGTTCCGGATGAGAAAACCTAAAAATCCAGGAACCATTGAACCTGAAAGGAACCTAACACAACCCCAGTATCGCCACAAAAAAAAAAAGGAAAGGAGGGAAGAAAAAGAGAAGCATGGGAAAGAACCCTAAAGGGAAAAGCCACAAAAGCCTTAGGACCAACTCCGTCACCATCGCCTAAACACCTTAGCCACTATCAATAGAGTAGACAAAGTCTCACTCGAATCACCGTTTCCTTCCGGCGTCGAAAGCATTCACAAAAAAAAAACCTCAAAAGGAAAACAGAGTTAGAACTTAGAAACATAAGCTCACCTTAATGCTTGAAGGATGATTTGGGAATTCGAATGGTGGAGAAGAGGCTGTAACCTGAGGGCCCGTTTGGCGGCACCAGCAAGATAGGGCAAGATTCTTGAAAAAAAAAGGGGTGATGAGTGGCCTCCAAATAGAGAAAGAGAAATGAAGGAAAGATAAAATGACGGTCAGAGAGGGGGAGTCCTCTGATTTTAAAATCACATAAGCAGACCGTTAGATGAAAAAACCCTTCAACTGACCTATAAATCCAGCAGACCAACGTGCATTAAGCATTTAATACAAAAGCTTGCCAGCTAAGCACAAATAATTATTGCACCAACTACTAAAATCGAGGGAATACTCAAGCCCCAAGGGAAAAACGAAAAGGTAGGTTACATGGCTAACTCTTGCACAACTCAAAATAAAGATGCTCCGTCTCATTCTCCAGCAGCTCGGGCACACCTGGTGCATAAGCACTAAGCCTCCAAAGCTCGCTACCCACCAGTTCGGGCACACCTAGTGCATAAGCACTAAGCCTCCAAAGCTCACTACCCAATAGCTCGGGCACACCTGGTGTGTAAGCACTAAGCCTCCAGAGCTCATTCTCCAATAGCTCAGGCACATCTGGTGCATAAGCACTAAGCCTCTAGAGCTCACTATCTAATAGCTCAGGCACACCTGGTGCATAAGTACTAAGCCTCCAGAGCTTATTCTCCAGCAGCTCGGGCACACCTGGTGCATAAGCACTAAGCCTCCAGAGCTCGCTATCCAGTAGGTCGGGCACACATGGTGCATAAGCACTAAGCCTCCAGAGCTTATTCTCTAATAGCTCGGGCACACCTGGTGTATAAGCACTAAGCCTCCAGAGCTCATTATCAACCAGTTCAGGCACACCTGGTGCATAAGCACTAAGCCTCCAGAGCTCATTCTCCAGCAGCTCGAGCGCACCTGGTGCATGAGGACTAAGCCCCTAGAGCACACTCTACCTCCCAGTCAGGCCCACTTAATTGCCATAATGAAATGATAGGAAGCGTCGATAATTCAGACCAAGTCAATCCTACAAAGGAAGCTTCCCTCTTAAACCCAAAATGGGCACTAGTATGATACTCAAAGAGCAGACAATGTATGCCATTGGCAACTAGAGATCAACAAGCTGAACTACTGAAATATTCATCTCAGAGAGCACACGAGGAAATCCTAGCTCGCTAAGCGAGCTACGAGTTGGGGGCTAATGTTGTAGGGATCCTTCGGATAGAAGGCCTAAAAAGAAAGGGAGTGGCCCAAAATAAGACAAGGCCGTCGAAGGTCTCGCAGACAGGTCATCGAGCGTGTGACCACGAAGCTCCAAAGGGTAAAGACGCTGGCAAGCTCTCCTCCGTGCCTAGGGAACTGATCAGGTACTTAATAGGCGGCGCCTAAAGCATTCTATCAGCCCGTAGCCCCCCAAAATCCTACAGCGATTTGTCCAGCATTTATTACTTGTCGTCTAGCATTTAATGCTTGTACAGATGTAATCATAGTTGTATACGAATAAACTAATACTATCTAG
>JANHAO010030329.1:0-10176 GCA_026873985.1 Saraca asoca | reverse complement strand
GGCCAATCAGCTTTCAATTTTCAACAAAGCAAAGGAAAAATATTTACATTCCTTCCAAAGTTTACAACACATTGTCAATGTATAACTTGGATCGAGCCCCCATCTCTTGGTCGGTGTTATGTTGAGAAGTTTGGGGTTGTTGCCTTGTAGGCTGTACTACATACTCCTTTAGATGCCCTTTTCTGATCAAGTCCTCAATTACCTGCCTGAGGGCCCGACAATTTGTTGTGCCATGACCAGCCTCATTGTGATAGGCATAGAATTCTTCATAATTTCTCTGTTTATAAGGGATCCTAGAAGGTGGGGGGATCCTAAAGTCTTCCCTGTCCCTTTCTGTCATAAAGATCCTATCTTGGGAATCTGATAGGATGTTATACTACTCAAATGGTCTGGGTGCTAAGGTCGCTCACCCTTAGGCCTTTTGGACTTCTTCGTTGTCTTCTCGGTGTAGTGATCACCCTGCTCTGTGCCACTCCTCTTCTTGCCACGAGAGGAGCCAGCTTTTTCATCCTGCTTGTTAGACCTTTCTGAGCTGAAAGTCTCTTCCCACTTAATCTACTTGGCAGCTCGCTCATAGAACTTAGTGAGATCTTTGATTGGGGACTTGTATAGACTCTTGTACAACTTTCCATCTTTGTGGAGTCTTGCAGAGATGGTGGCCAGCATAGTTTCTTCAGATGGATTCTCCACCGAATTAACTTTGAGCCTGAATCTAGCAATGTAGTCCTTTAACGACTCATGCTTACGCTGAAAAACCATAGCGAGGTGGCAGGGGGGAACAAGTTATCTTTTCAGTGCTTGATCCTGGCGGATGAATTTCTATTAGCAGTCTTCCCAACTGCCAATTGAGTGAGGTTTCTGAACCAAGCTCGAGGTACACCTCCCAATGTGGCCAGAAACACTTGGCACTTGGCCAATGGATTAGCTATCTGCAAATCCATCTGAACATTAAATGCGTCTAGATGATCATAAAGATTGGAATCCCCATTATACAATGGGATCACAGGGACCTTAAGTTTGAGAGAGAGAGTTCAAGTTTCAATCTCCTTAGAGAGCGGTGACCACTCCTCATAGTGAGCTTGATCGCCTGAGGTTCAGAGGCATTCCTCCAACATGGTTATCTTCTGAAATAGTTCTCCAACTAATGAGTCTCGTGCCCTAGACTGCTGAGTGGATGATTTTTGGATCCTTTGATCCTTATTGTCATGAGGGCCATGACTTGGTGTCTACTCTTGCGAGGAATGAGTTAGAGAGTTACCATGGTTTGGGTCATCCAGACACTGAGTTTGCTGCTGTTGGAGAACATTCACAGACATTGAGGCTTCAACTTGTCTCTGCACACCTTGTGCTAACAACATGACTGCTTTAGTCAGTTCTCCCATCATGTGTTCGAGCTTCTCCTGGCGTTGAAGCCAGGTTTGCACTCCATTAGTACCATTAACAGTGGTGGCTGGTGGAACAGAGCTGGTTGGAGGGACACCAATGGTTGTGCCAATGATTGGAGCCGTGGAAGAATCCATTGTTGAGACATGACCCTCTGGAAGACTGGGTTGAGCATTCAAACTCTGGTTGCTCTTCCCTTGGCCATTGCTGTAAGAAATGAACCAGAATTATGTGAGATCCCAATAGAAGGTGCTAAAAATGTTGACAGTGAAATTTGATTCGTGCAGAGAGCCCAAACTTCAGCTAACGGGGAGGGATTCTTATGGGATCTCTAGCCTTTATCTGGTTTAAACACAGCAAAACAAGAAGACAAACAAAAAAGAAGGGAACAACAAAGAAAGGAGATACAAGGTTTAACGTGGTTCAGCCAAATCTGGATATCACCGGACCCTACGTCCATGGTAGCGTGTTATTGTGATGGTGTTTTTACAAAGTTACAACACTCAGGATTTTCCTCTTTATTTTGGCAGAGTTTCTGCTTGTTTTCCGGATCCCTATCTTATAAAGGGCTCCTTCCTCATATTTATAGAGGAAAAGAGGTTACAATGGTAATTACACATGCAGTAAATCTATTACATCAACATTTAATGTACAAGATAGAATATACAGACTAAATCTCCTTTTTCGACTACTGCAGATTGTCTTCTACAGGCGGGCCCCATTTGTTTATTAAGGCAGGTATGACTTGGTCTTTTGCTTGGTGAGCTCCACTTCACTACTCGCACTTCACTGACTAGATTGCATAGTCTAGGGTCATGCACATCATCAGGATAGAGATGTCAAACTCGCTCTGTCAGGCATGAGTTCAAGCCAAGGCATCGTGCTCGCAACATAGATTGTAGGCATAGCGATCCGGACAGTTCTTCTGACCGGCCCTTTTGCCACTCTTGGGCTTCTCGCATGTCTATCCAAGATGAACCAATTTTCACATATAACAAATGGTGATCCACATGAACCAAGTTAATGGTTGTGATTGATTAGGAAAGGATTCATCCTCCCTAATAACAAGGAAAAATATTCAAAAGATGTTTGATACTTGTGCTATGATCAAAATCATAGGCCTATGTATTGATTTATACATAAAAGGAGTTTTATGAATAATCAATTGTGAGATAGCATATTGTTAGACATGCACCTATAATTGGACATTCAAATTAGGGTTGACACTTAAACTATACCCTAAGTCCAATTTGAATATCAAAAGGTGAAGGGATTGAATTACACACTAACACCTTGTAATGAAAGGTTTTGATTTCCATAAATCTACTCTTAGCCTTTGGGTGGTCTTGATGCTTTGCTAGAAGCCAATCATGATTTATGAATTTGTTTGAACAATCTAATGAAACTATGCTTGAATTAAACAAAATGTAAGACTTGCAACAAGTCTAAGGGGTAATCACAACTCCTCCAAACAAAATTATCACAGACCATTAAGCATGTATTCAACTTCAATTGATTGCCCAATCTAGAGCTACCCAGAACCCCTGAAATAGCCCTTAAATCTCTACTAGATGACAACCTAGGATTCAGTAGAGCATGTGTAGTAGAAACAAGTAACCACCTATTCCTAAAGCTAGAAGCAAGTAAGCTTGAAAACTAAAAGTTAGCTAGGCTAAGCAATTGACCAAACTCCTTTGGTTCATTCACTTAAACCCTGCTTCTCATGTGAAGAACATTGAACTACTTGATGTGATCTCCCATGGAGATGCCCAAGAACCTTTCTCCAATTTAGCCACAAGGAGCAAAAGTAAAAGAAGAATATTCATGCCACACTCTAGAATAGGTAGAAGGAGAGTGATAAGTGATGGATTTTGATGCCACAAAGAGAAATTTCTTTAATAAGTCCCAAGTTCATGAAGAACCTTAAGAGAGGAAGCTCTCAAGAAGATGAACACTCTTCAATTTCATAAAATAAGTAATCTGAATTCTAAAGGAAACAAGCCTTCTATAATAGCTATCACTAAACCATAATGGGCTAAGCTAACAAGGCAACAAGCCCAACAAAAATACTAAATAACTCAATCAAAATAAAAAGTCTAAACATAGAACCAGTCCTCTACAAAGTACAAATGCTAGTTTGACTTAAACCTCTACATTGACCATCAAAACTATGTAGTGCCACTAAGTTTAAAGCTTAAAATCATTAAACTGGACCTTAGGGACCTCTAGGATTTGGTTTGACCTCATTTGACACCTTGAAACATTAGCTATGATCCAATCATTATGGCAAGGTCAATCTAGATAGAAACACCAGCATGACTTCATAGAAAATTTTGAGACTCCAAATGGTAGAATTGGGCTCTGGACTTAACATGAATGTGTGGAGCTTTCTCTTAGCTTTTGAATCTATTAACGATAAAATTTGGTTCGATAGGCCCAAATTTTAGTCAACTAGAGTGGTTCTTGAAACCTCAAACCACAAGTTATATGGATGCAAACATGAATAGGAAAGAGATAAGGAGAAAGGAAGAACAATGGGCTCTGAGAGTCTTTTTAATGTGGTTCGGCTAAAGTCAGTATGACCCTTACATCCACAGTGGTTTATATTAGCTTTGTGCAATGGTTTCACTGTTTCAACCAATAGAATTATAGTACAAATATTCTATCACTATTTTAGTAGAGTTTCTACCTGCATTTTCACTATCCCTTACAATGATCCTTCCCCTTATTTATAGAAATAGGGAGGGTTACAAGTGTAATTTGACAAATAGTGAAACTATAATTCAACCATTATGGGCAATAAATGCTAGGAAATTCACTATCAAACTGTCGGAGGCTTATATGTAAGTTTTGGGGGGCCGACTTGTCAATTGGGAGGATATGCCTCTGACTATTAGTTAGACTTAGGCATTTTGTACCTAATGTCAGTGGTGGTCGACTTAATGGTTTGAACTCACACTGGGCTACCTGTTGGCTATGTGAGTTGGTCCCATTCCTAAGTCTAGCCAAGGTGTCTTTCTAAAAGATAGTTGAAGGCCCGCTTCATCTAGTGAGCAGGTGCTCACCTTTAGTGAAACGGGGGCCATTGCTTTGACCTTGTTTTACTGTTCTAAGCTTACAGCCAGCAATTTGATGCCTTTATTAAGTGACCTCGATGTTAGGTCATGGAAGAGTTAAGTCTTTCCCCCTTGAACTTGCCTGTTAGGCTTTTGCTAACCTATCTCACACAATACCAGAAAATACTCACAACATTAGCCCTCTAGCTCTTAGTTTGTTCTATGGATTGGGAACTGAGTTTGTTGACAAAAGCTGTAGACTGTAATGAGCTATGTTGTCATTCAAATTTCTATTTCATCATTTCACCTGCCCATGTGATCATTACCACATTAATTGTGTGCACTTTCCCATGGCTGCCAGCATGACTATGACTGATTTTGGTTATTTTCTAGACAGTCAAATCATGGGCAATTAATTAATTTCTAAATTGAACAACTGGAGCTCTAAGGTATATTAGATGAGAAGCCCTTCTTTTCCCTCTCATTTTTGAAAAATTGACACTCTGCTTCATGAGTTCTTAGTAGTTATCTCCAGTCCCGTTCTCTTGCTTCATTGGTCCTGCCATTGTTGTTACTGTGGATCGATCATTTCATCTAGAATCCATTTTGCCTTCATCCATTCTAGAGCCTGATTCAAGCTTTTAACATGGTAAGCCTTCTCAAAACATTTTGCTTCTAGAATGCCTTGTTTTATGAGTTTTTGGTGTCACACTACTTGGTCCGATTATGAGTGCCTTTTTGTTGCTAGGAACTATATCTGTTGGTTTCTGGGTTGTTGATTGTTAGATTTAGTCTTCAATTTTCTCAAGGTTTAGTAGTCTGATAGGCTTTATTGATTAAGCCCTCCCAAGTTTTCAATAGTTTGAGTCTTTGATATGGTGGCTTGAGGCATGTATGATCTACTGCATAGGAAACTTTTGTCTAATAAAGAAAAGCTTTAGCTTTTCTAATATGGCCTACTTGAAGTGGCCTGATTGTTTGCCCTTTTATGTAGATAGCCATAGTTCATAAACACTGAGGTCACTGATTAGGGAGTGAAGACGAGCTTGACTCCCCAGCTTGAAGTAAGGAGCTGGTATATACGTTGGTTGAAGCATCCTTTAGGAGTGGTGAGGTCATTGAACAACCTGCTCCCCGAGCTGACCCTAGTGAGGGGTAGCAGGTCATTGAGAGTTCTTCAAATCACTCATTCTTTAATCATTATCCTTTGACTATTGAATTGGATGAACTTCGAAACATAGTTAAAAGTTGCCATTTCCCTAAAGGTTGCCATCTTATGGCACCTTCCCTTGGTGATCACATAGCCCATCCTCCTCTAGGATTTGTTGCCATTAGTACCCAGCATCTTGCTATTGGGCTCAGGTTTCTAGTTCACCTATACATCACTAATCTATTAAACAAATTGAAGCTCTACCTATTCCAATTGACCTTGAACTCCTACTCTCAGCTCACTTCTTTTGCACCTATGTACTTGAGAAATAACTTTCCACTACCATCTATGAGAGTCTTGTGCCACCTCTATAGTATTAGGAGTACGGGCTATCTGGATGGGATTTATTACCCCTTGACTTGCCACACTGATTTCAAGAGGGTTCTACCTCAAGGGGATGCTAAGGGCAAGTCAAATGTAGGAAATTATAAGCCCCATTGGTTTTATGTTTCATGCCCATCTTTGCATCCTTTTTGCAACTTTGGTTTTATTTTAATGCTTGGTAAGTGCATTGAGGTCGTGCAAGTTGTCATGAATTCATGTTATTATTTCTAACATTCTAGCTTATTTTTGCAGATGGGGCTGGCAAGGAGAAGCCAAAGCTTGAGGTTGAGGAGGCTGAGGTACTAGGTCAGTTTCTTACTATAAGCGATTTGAAAAATGATCTCAGATTTGATGATGATCTCCTTTGTTGCCATAAGTTCGCTCCAACATTGAACATTAAGCTCACTAGTGAGATCAGAGCTCATCAAGTTAGGGAGATCAATCTAGCACAATTTGAAGACTATGTGAACATGGTAAAACTCATCCTTCGAAGGCCACCTCCTAATGAGCCTAAAGATCTTAAAGTCACTGTGACCTCATCAGACCCTGTCATTGTCATAGCCCCTGTCGTTACAAATCAATCTCTTACTACTTTGGTTGTTGCGCCTTCACAAAGTTAGTCCCTACCTCACACCTTGAGGTGACTGAGGCAATCGAGGTTGTAGCCCTAACCAGGCCCCTTGCCAAAAGGCAAAAAGTAAACAAGGGGAAGAGGGTCACCACATTTCTAAAATGGGTGGCTTGCAAAGTTACAGTTGAGAAGCATTGATCAGGCCTTAGTCAAAACATGTAGGAGTACTTTGACTACCTCTAAAGGAATGTGGAGATGATCTTGAGACTCCGCACTAGTCCTTAAGTGTTAGAAGTCAAGGAAGTCTTATTGATAGTAGAAAAAGGTAGGGGTGAGCAGAAGTTCCACATCAATGAAAAGTTAGGTGACCTTTTGCCTTATAAGGTGAGGGTACGCCCCTCCTAAAAAATGACGAGGCACCTTTTGGGGAATGAGATCTCCTTAAAGGACAAAATCATGCAGCCACAAGATCGGCCAAAGTGGACAATACCTCACTCGTGGGCAAGGCTCATTCCGACCATCATCATTTGGCGCCATCTGTAGGGACCCCCAATGCCTTGCTACGCACAAGCCCACCTGACTTGGGGGGCTTATGTTAATAGTAAAAAGAGGTAGGGGTGAGTAGAAGTCCCATATCGATGAGAAGTCGGGTGACCTTTTGCCTTATAAAGCAGGGGTACACCCATCCTAAAAAATGATGAGGTGCCTTTTGGGGAATGAGTTCTCCCCAAAGGACAAAATTGTGCGGTCACGAGATCGGCCAAAGTGGAGAATACCTCGCTTGTGGATGATAGTCTGAATGAGCCTTGCCCATGAGTGAGGTATTGTCTGCTTTGGCTGATCTCGTGGCCACATGGTTTTGTCCTTTGGGGAGATCTTGTTCCCTAAAAGGCACCTAGTCATTTTTTAGGAGGGGTGTACCCCCGCCTTATAAGGCACAAGGTCACCCGACTTCTCATTGATGTGGGACTTCTACTCACCCCTACCTCATTTTACTATCAACATAAGCCCCCCAAGTTGGGTGGGCTTATGTGTAGTGAGCCTTGCCCACAGGTGAGGTATTGTCCACTTTGGCCAATCTCTTGGCCGCATGGTTTTATCCTTCGAGGAGATCTCCTTCCCTAAAAGGTGCCTTGTCATTTTTTAGGAGGGGCGTACCCCCGCCTTAAAAGGCACAAGGTCACCTAACTTCTCATCGATGTGGGACTTCTGCTCACTTCTACCTCTTTTTACTATCAATATAAGCCCCCTAAGTCAGGTGGGCTTGTGCGTAGCAAGGCATTGGGGGTCCCTACAGATGACGCCAAATGATGATGGTCGAAATGAGCCTTACCCACGAGTGAGGTATTGTCCACTTTGGCCGATCTCGTGGCCACATGATTTTGTCCTTGGGGAGATCTCGTTCCCCAAAAGGTGCCTCGTCATTTTTAGGAGGGGTGTACCCCTGCCTTATAAGGCACAAGGTCACCCGACTTCTCATCGTTGTGGGACTTCTACTCACCCCTACCTCTTTTTACTATCAACAAGTCTCAAGTGGAGAGCTGATGTGCTACACCACTCGTCACAACTTGTTGGTAAGTAATGCCTTTTTACCTTGATTCTTTTACTTTTTCATAATCTGACTTAACCCATTTAACTTTCCAAGGTGTGTTGGGAATAGTAAAGATGGGGAAGGCACTCTAGGCTTGTGAGCAAAAGAATGCCAAACTTGAGGGTGACCTAGCTACTAGGACCTCAAAGGCAATTAAAGTGGTTGACGAGCTATCAAAGGTAAAGAATGATCTGAGCATGACATTTCAAGGTGTTGAGGCAGTGATGCAAAGAGTAGAAACTACAACTTAATGGGCTGAGGCTACTGAGAAGGAATTTGAAGCAGCTAGGAAGGAAGTTGCTTTGAAACAACAGGAGGTTGCTTGGATAAAGGTAGAGACCACTGAGCTAGTCACAAAGGTAGTAGCAAAAGTAGAATTTCAAACCTCATCCTCCTTCTTGTTCACTTTGTGGGAGTGGCACCCAAATATGGACTTTTCCTTTTTTGGGGTGGAGGCCTTTGAGGCTGTTGATTGCTTTAAGAAAAGGGCTGCTAAGGCTAGATCTTCCAAAAAGGATGTAAGGTTTGTAGCCAAAGCTCCTTTTGTTGAGGGTGTTACTCAAAAAGAGAATGATTTTGTAGGCTATGGAAGTTGTTGGAGATCACACGATGGGTGACCTTGCTACTCCTCCTGCTAACCCTTTGCCCCATGAAGACCCAGCTCCTGAAGGTTCAACCTCTTAGGCTGTGATTGTTTATAATTTTTGAACATCCTCCTTCAAACTATGCATTGAATCTCAAACTTTGTATAAATTTACTTTACTAAATGGGGCATTAAATAAACATTTCCATTTTCCTTGCCTTTCCAAGTGCATCACGTTGGATGTTCCAAAGAAAATAACATGCAAGCCATTACAGATAGATCCCTGCAAATCACAACTCAATAATTGTTAAGTAAAAAGGAGCACCTAATAAATCAATTGACTTTAATGAGTAAAATATGATAATGAAATAGAATACTGAGTGGATTGTATGAATTTATATAAGTTGGCTATAACTGGTAAGTCATGACCATAAACAATATGTGTCATGCTGAATGGCCAGTAGCTCATATGAAAGCATAGTATGCCGTATGAGAACTATACCTTGATTAGAATAAGTTGAATGCTTAGATTGTGCTTTAGCTTGCATGAGCTTGAGTTCTCAACGAGCGATAAGGTGTGCCTCGGCTAGCACATTGAGTATCTCACATGAAGGCTGTGCCTTTAAGTAATAGGCCACATGAAAGCTATGAGCAATAGGTCATATGAGAGTTGTGAATAATAGGTCACATGAGAGCTATGAGCAATAAGTCACATGTGAGCTACGAACAATAGGTCGTATGTGAGCTACAAACAATAGGTTGCATGAGAGTTGTGAGCAATAATTTGCATGTGAGCTGCGAAATAATAGGTCACATGTGAGCTACACCTCAACTAGTGAGATGGTAATGAATTTAGCACACGAGGTGACTTAGCTGAAAAGCTGGCAATGCGTTTAGGTACTGGAATGAGCTTTGGGGGGCCTTAGCTTGAATAGCCAACAATAAGTACCAGAATAGGCTCTAGAGGGCATTAACTGAATGGCTAGTAATCAGTATCAGAATGAGCTCCAGAGGCCTCAGTCGAATGGCTGGTAATAAGTATCGGAATGAGCTCCGGGGGGCCTCAACTCAAAATGCTGGCAATTAGTATTGGAATGAGCTTTGGGGGGCCTTAGCCAAATGGTTGGTGATGTGCACAAACTTGTTGTATGTTTTAAAATAACCGCAAGGGCACGGTGTCGGTGTAGTAAAGAATCAACGAATACGGGTCGATCCCACAGGGAATTTTTGCTTCTTTTTAAATATTGAAACCTTTACAGTTTAACTATCCAGATAGATTGAAGAATAGAGAGAGTAGCAGAAAATAAAGAATAATAAAGGATGCTTATGAAATAAAGAAAGAAAGGATGTAGACTAAAGAAAGTATTAAATGAAAAAAGGCCTAGGATTAGGATTTACCTTTACCTTATGAATTCTTCGGCAAATAACATAAAGTTTCCTTATTTTAATTATTTAGGC
>JANHAO010030328.1:0-10171 GCA_026873985.1 Saraca asoca | reverse complement strand
AGAGCTTAATTCAGCTAACTTGAAGAATGGAGTTATTTAGCCTATTCAAATATGGTTAGCATCAAAATTAGTTCTTGGACTCAAGCTTAGGGTCCTTTAATTTAGCACATCTATCTTATATGGATATCTAACTACACTATCCTAGACTAAAAAAAATTCTCAGATCTGTCACAAGCATACCTACTTGGAAAATTAGTTGCAGCTCCAAAATTTGGACGTAGATAAGCTCAATACTTTAATAGCAATATATCTGGAACAAAACAACCCCAAAACCCTAACTTTCTTCAAAAATTTCACATTAGGGTTTCAACTTGATATCTTGAAATCTAGCTATAGGGTTGCTATAAAATGAATCTTTTGTTCATTAGAAACCATGCTACCTATAAACTGCGAAAGGTGAAGAAATCGAGCAGCATACTTTGAAACTGATAATCCCCCCTGTTTTAAATTTTGGAATTCTTGAATTTTCACAAACCGCTGCCTAGCAGGGAAGAATTTTTGCAGAAAATGCTCCCCAAGTGCTTGCCTTACCTCTTGAAGATCTCTGACCTTCCCAACCTTGATATCAAGTGGCGGCAGCATCATCCAGTTGGAATTCAACCAATTGTACTCGTATTTCATCTGAGCATTTCAAAACCCACCATAGCCACTCAATTTGGTTTAGGGATGCAAGGGGTTCCATCTTTGACCCAATGCTTGAGAATCTTGGGGGCTTGAGTTTTTTAAATTCCTTCAAATAATTGGATAGATCCACAATAGTAGGTGGAAGGGGTAGAGGCATCTGAGTTTCTGCCCCCTTCCTTGATTCTATGTTACTTGATGGGTCATTTTATTCATAAAATCCACCATTAAATTCTTAAAATCTATGAACCAAGCTGGAGCCTCAGAAGAAGAAGGACCAGCTGATGTCCCTGATGTGGAAGGAGCTTCAGATTTAAATTAGGAGCTTTCTGCTTGTGATTCTCTTCGTGGGATCTACCTCGACCTCTAGTCCTAACCCAGCCCGAAGGGAAGTTTGAGAAGATGATGGTTGCCGTGATGCTTCTTCGGATGCTTATTCGGTTCGGCATTCGCTTGGGAATCGCATTCTTGGAGGCATTTTCCTATATTAAAGCAAGATGATTGATTTTAAGCAAGAATCAATATACACACTATAAAATTGGGAAATTAGGAAATGTGAAGATTATCAATATACATTCATGGTGGGGGCATCAGTATATCCTTATTTATGTGTCATGCTCCCGGTGCACTAACATAAACTCAGTATATGTATCCCAATTTGGCAGTTTGAGGCCTCTATAATGCACCTAAACCCTAGATCATGCTCTGATACAATTCGATCCAGGTATAGCTGGACATATTGGGAGGCTAAATAGGTAGTTTTCATTGGAGGAAAGTGGGCACTCTTAGTCAAGTGATCCACAATTACCCAAATTGAATCATAACCTCTTGAAGTTTTAGGCAACCCAGTAACAAAATCCATAGTCACCCTCTCCCATTTCCACTTAGGAACTTCTATGTTCTAGTGTAATCCCGCGGGGCCTTTGGTGTTCAACTTTTACTTGATGGCATGTGAGACATCTGGAGACAAATTCTGCTATGTCTCGCTTCATTCCTTGCCACCAATAGCTCGTCCTGAGATCTTGATACATCTTATTGCTACTAGGATGCATAGCATAAGATGAGTGTGCTGTGTGCATAAGCTGTTGTCACAAATTGGAAACTTCAGGTACCCATTTGTGATCATGAAAAGTCAAAACCCCATTTTCATTCTGTGACCAACTAGACTTAGGCTCTTTCTCCATCTTATTCAACAATTTGCTAAAGTTGACATCTTGACCATGTGTCGTAATGATTTGATCAACCAATGGGAATTGCACTTGCACATGGGCCAAAAATATTCCTGATTCTACTATTTGTAATTGAACTCCACCAATTTCTACTTCATGCAACTCTCAGATCATTGCCCTCCTATGCACCTCCAAGTGAGCAAGACTTCCTGTTGATTTCCTACTCAAGGCATCGACTACCACATTGGCCTTGCTTGGATGATATAAAATTGAGCAATCATAGTCTTTTACCAACTCCATCCAGCAGCTTGTCTCAAGTTCAAGTCTTTCTGCTTAAAAATATACTTCAAGCTCTTATGATCTATGTAAATTTCATATTTCTCGCTGTACAAGTAATGGTGCCAAATCTTTAAAGCGAACAAAACCACAGCCATCTCTAGATCATAGGTAGGATAGTTTTGTTCATACTTCTTAAGTTGCCTTAATGCATAGGCTATAACTCTACCTTGTTGCATTAAAACACACCCAAGACCAATCCTGGAGGCATCACAATAAATGGTATAGTTACCACCATTGGTAGGTAAAGCCAACACTAGTGTCGTAGTCAAGCATTCCTTCGATCATCGAAAACTTGCTTCACATGCCTCTGACCACTCAAATTTAGCATTCTTCTAAGTCAGCTTATTCAATGGAGCTGATATGTGAGAGAAATCTTTTACAAAATGTCGATAATATCCAGCCAAACCCAAGAAACTACGAATCTCTGTGACTGAAGTGGGTCTAGGCTAGTTTTATACCACTTCTACTTTCTTGGGATCCACACTGATAACTTTTTTTAAAATCACGTGTCCCAGAAAAGCTGCACTTGTCAACCAGAACTCATAAATCGCCAATCCTTTTCTTGTTCATTAAATCCATGAAGGCTGCGGAGGCATTGGTCAACCCAAAGGACATCACTAAGAATTCATAATGGCCATACCGAGTCCAACAAGCTCTCTTTGGAATGTCCTTTCGGATTCGCAACTGATGGTAGCTAGATCGTAGGTCAATTTTGAGAAGTATTGAGCACCTTAAAGTTGAGCAAACAAATCATCAATTTTGGGTAATGGATAATTGTTCTTCATGATGACTTTATTCAATTGCCTGTAATCAATATAGAGTCTCAAGTTTCCATCCTTTTTCTTTACAAATAGCATCGAGGCTCCCCAAACGGAAATACTAGGACAGATAAAACCCTTGTCCAATAACTCTTACAATTGTACCTTCAACTCTTTCAATTCAGTTGGTGCCATACCGTATGGAGGAATGGAAATAGGATCAGTCCCAGGAACAACATTAATGCAAAATTCAATTCTTCATTTCGGCGACGTCCCAGGTAATTCTTCTGGGAAAACATCTTTAAACTCCTAAACCACTGGTACACTTTCAACTTCCAGTTCTGTTGCTTTAGTGTCTCGGACATATGCTAAATAGACCTCGCATCCCCTTTTTATTAATTTGCTGGCATGTAAGGTAGATATTAGGTTGACAGGGGCATCAACCCTATCTCCCTAGAGTACAAGAACCTCTCATTTGGTATATGGAAGCTGACCAACTTATTACGACAATTAACACATGCATGATAAGTGGATAACTAATCTATGCCTCAAATGACATCAAAATCTACCATATCTAATACAATCAAGTTAGCAGGCAAAATTATGCCACAAACATTTATCTCACAAGAGGAAATCATCTCATAAGCTGTTAATGTCTACCCTAGAGCAGTAGATACCAACAGTTGTGACTTCAAAGGTAATCGGGGTTTCACGAGTTGCAGGGCCAGATAAGTAGACACAAAAGTGCGTGTTGCATCCGAATCAAATAAGACATAAGCTGAAATAGAGTCTACAATCAAAGTACTTGTGACTACTACATCTGAAGCCTGTGCATCCTGCCTCATCAAGGTAAATACTCGTGTAGCAGTCCCCTGATCGCTACCGTAGCCCCTACTAGCTGACCTTGTTAACCCAGCAAAAGCTTTAATAAAGTCTTCCTGCAAAAAGGAATAATTTCTTTTTAGCCCCAACGAACTTGAGAATCTTCACTTTAGTCCATAGGAAAACATATTTTATTTCTATTTTTTTATTTTCATTTATAGAGGTATTACATTGTTGGAATAATACTCTAGTCTAGCATAGTTAGTCAATTTATTATATGTTGGATTACTAAATATCAAATAATATTATTTATTTTCCAGTCCAAATATGTAATCATATTTGTTATTAGATTTTAGTGTAACACTTAAGCTATCTATTGATATGTTGTTGTTTGGGTTTTGTTTTTAAGCTACTAATAATAGAAAGACTAATCCAATCCATTCTCACAAGAGAGGTCCCTATTTTACTCTATATGTTACTGTAGTCGTCACAATGTTACTATTGTTATCCCATTGTAACAGTAGACTCAAACCTAATGACCACATATAGAATCAAAAAGAATTCACCTCTTCTCTCGTCTTTTTTGCTATTCTTTTTTTTTTCAAATAATTATAGATAAAGACTATATATAATTATTATAGATATTGGATTATCATCAATTGTGAATTCAATTGTCAAGTTTATTATTTATATATGAGTTATTATCATTTTCTCCCTTGACATTTGAAAAATCATCATTTTCCTTGTTGATGTTTGAGAAAACATCAGAATACCCCTTGCTATTAGAAATATCATCATTTTCCCCCTTGAAGTTTAAAGAATCATCATTTTCCCCATTGATGTTTGAGAAAGCATCAAAATACCCCTTATTGATATTTTTTTATTTTAATGAAAAAATAAAATAAAAAAGAAAAAAATTTCTCAAAAAAATTAAAAAATAAAAAAAGGAAGAAATAAAGTTTGTGTATAATAATTAGATAATATGTCACAATTAATTATATTATATATTGACTATAATTTCAATAAAAAATAACAAAAAAGTTCTCAACTTTTTTATTTTTCTAACCTTTTTAATTTTGGTAAATTTTTTTTGCTAAAATTTTTTAATTTTTTTTCTTTTTTATTTTATTTTTTTAATAGGGTTGTGGCTACTGTTCCTGCTCGCAGAGGAAGCAACGAACAGGATGCAGAAGAAGCGCGTGCTAAAGGAGGAAGCAGCGACCAGGACGCTGAGAAAGCAACGAGCTGAAGTAATATAATTATTATAAAATATGTTTAGTGGAAAGAATTGAATGAAATTGATATTAGTAGAAAAAAAATTGAAAAGTTATCTTCATCAGTGATGACGACACAATAACATATGAAGCTAACATATTGACGATAATAATAATAACGCTGTCCAATGACATGTTGACACAATAACTTTGTTTATTTATCTTTAATATAATAAAAAAAACTAAATTCGTTTGGTACTGTCCTATATTCTAGCATCCAAAAATAAAAATAGCTCTCATTTGACCAAGTCAAGTAATTTACTGCATCAACCATTGTTATGCAATAAGAGGGATTTTCTTTAATCAAATAAATCTCAATCCACTCATGAAAATAATATATTCTCTGGTAAAGAGTACAAGATAAGATTAGTTTATTCTTTAATATATGGATTAGATTTTTCCTCTGCGTCCTGCTTGCCTTGCTACTTCCTCCTTCAGCTCACCGCTTCTTCTGCGAGCAAGAAGCAGTAGTCACAACCCTATTAAAAAAATGAAATAAAAAAGAAAAAAAATAAAAAATTTTAACCAAAAAATTTACAAAAATTAAAAAAAGTTAAAAAAATAAAAAGATTAAGAAATTTTTTATTATTTTTTATTGAAATTATAATTAATATATAATATAATTAATTGTGACATATTATCTAATTATTTTACACAAACTTTATTTCTTTCTTTCTTTATTTTTTAAATTTTTTGAAATTTTTTTTCTTTTATTTTATTAAAATAAAAAAATATAAATAAGGGATATTTTGATGTTTCCTCACATATCAATAGAGAAAATGATGATTCTTCAAACTTCAAGGAGAAAAATGATAATAACTCTAATAGTAAGAGATATTTTGATATTTCCTTAAGTATTAAAGAAAAAATGATAATTCTTCATATATCAAAGAAAAAAATGATAATAACTCTTTATATTTATACATGTTATAAAATATGATTAAATTTAAAAAATGTGATAATTATAATTATTTCAACACACCACACTATTATTTATATATATACATGCTATAAAATATGATTAAATTTAAAAAATTTGATGATTATAATTATTTCAACACACCACACACCTATGGTAATAAAATTTTAGGCATTCGTCCATGCATAACTCACATCTTCCTTAAACTTAAGTAAGATCCAAGTCACCCTCGATATCAACAAAGAATTATCTTCTAAATTACATATCAGACATCAAATCAAATGCGTAATTTTTAAACATTCATGTAAAATGAGTCCATAACCTGCATCGACCTCAGCATGCAGCTTCCACTATATCTGATCCAGGGATCAAATGAGATTTGATTGAACAGACACATACATGTCTGGTAGGCTAGGTGATATATTTGTGTGATGTGGAAGAGTAACAAAACTTGAATTCATCAAATAGAAAAGCACCAAGGACAATTGGGAGGAAAAAAAAATGGTGATCGTCACTTCTGTGGACATTCAACTCAAAAGGCAGCACAAAGCAAACAGTGTAGATTTGAAATTATAAATACAAGAAATAGAGAATCAAGTGATACAACACAACATAATGAAAATGGACGCATGACTAGCCCCGCTTTTGCTTTGACATTTTAAGTTCCCTTATCTCACTATGCCCGGAACTACTATTACCATTTGACCACCTTCTCCAAGCGGAAGCTACTAAACTCCTTCCAGACAAGAGTCCTAGCCTTGACTTGAATGACGTTGATCGAACGGTACTGCTTGATGCAGTTGAGGCTGCTATAGAAGGAAATTCTATACCGTTATCTTGTGCTCCACCATCGCTACCACTAGCATCCGGATGTTCTGTTTCGCCAGTTTCTTCCAAGTTAACTGCAACCGATCCCCTTCCAAACCTCAACCAATCGCCACCCTCAGAGGTTACAGCCTTGCACTTCTTAACTTTCACTTTCACCAAATTCGGGCAACCACCGGCAAGCAATTTCATGCCCTGATTAGAGACAGGACAACTCTTGATACAGAGTTTCTTCAATGCCGTACATTTTGCTGCAATGCAGGATATCTCGTCATCACCAACAGTATCACACCCACATAACGCCAAACGCTCTAGATTCTGGCAATATGATGCCAGCATTTCCAAGCTCAATTTAGTAGGATTGACACCAATAAGGACCAGTTCTAGAAGATTAGGGCAGCTTTTACCAACTGCTATCAAACCTTCATCCCCTATACGATTTGCCTTCCACCCATCAATATGAAGTTTCCGTAGAAGCTTGCATCTTTCCGAAATTGAGATAACTCCTAAGTCTGTGCACTCTGGGGTCTTGACAAGATGTAAAATTTCCAGATTTGAACAATTGGAGATTGCTGCCAAGCCAATGTCGCTAATCTGGAGCCTCTCGAGATGGACTTCAACCATATTAGTAACTCCATCCGCTATGACTTTGAAAAGCTTGTCCCAATCACCAGAACACCTGTAAAGCTTCAATGTCCTTATATTCTTCGAGCCAATAATAAGCGGCCAAAAACAAGGTCCATTGTATAGCTCCTTTAAGCAAATCGTTTTAAGGGATGACCCTGCAACACCGGGTCCAATCGGCTCAGCCGCAGCTCCGTCAGCCATTCCACGAAGACGCTTCACAGATAATTCTTCAAGAGCCGCACAGTTATCAAGCACGGCGTTCATCCCTTTGGAACCGAACGTGCAAGATCCACATGAAAGTTTCTTCAAAACCTTGCATTTCTTAGCAAAGGCCTCCATGCCAGCATGGGTAAGTTCACGGCAAGCACGAAGTTTTAGGCGAGTCAGATTAGGGCATCGTTCAGATATAAGAACTAGTGCATCGTCCCCAACGCTCACGGATCTACGGTCGCATTTCAAAGCGAGTTTGTTGACCGAATCGAAACGAGAGAAAAGATAAGGAATAACCGGAAGGAGATCTGATTGAGCGTTGAGGGAAAGACGGTGGCGGCTCTGCCCTTCGATTTGGAGCCACCGCCGACACACAAGGGAGCAGCGGTTGCGGTCAGCAGAGCTAAGTGACTGGAAGATACAAGCTAAACACTCGTCAGGAAGATCAGAGATATAGTCAGATATTCCACCAATTACCTCGTGACGTGATAGCTCGTTGTCATCGGAGGCGAGCGTCGGAGAAACCAGGGCCATTGATCTGGTCTTGGAGCGGTGGGCGTGAGAGGTTTGACAACAGCGGATGATGGCGGGCGTGGAAGCAGACTGGCCCATGAAAGGTGGATATAAGGTGGGGTCAGCGTTGTTACGGTCGGCGGAACTGAGTGGGATCTAAGAGCCACCCAGAGGGCGAGCTAGGGTGGCTGCAGCTGCGAAGTGTGTCATCTTGGAAGTGTACAAGCACGGACGTCAAATCCGATTTCAATCTGCTTTTCTGGACTCTGTTTAGCTTTCAGTATAGAAAAAGGAAATTTGGAAATTAATAAAGTGCTAATAGGCTGTCTGTCGTCTGATGAACTACGGTGTGGGTCACCTCACGGGATACATTGGAGACTCACCCACTGGCTCGTCAAATTTTTGACTTTGATTTCACGTCGTTCATGTCAGTTTTGATCTAATATACCTGAAAAAAGGCGGTCGAATTTTAAAATTAAAAAAAAAAAACTTTCTCCGATAATTTGTGTGAATCGAATATTTTATTTTATAAGTTATTTTAAAAAATAAAATAATTAAATTGAATATTAAATTTAATTAAAAATAAATTTTATAATAATAATTTATTCTTAATAAGAATTTTAAAGAATAAAATATATTTTTTTAATTTTTTATAACAGTATTGTAATTTATCTGAAATCATTTCAACAATCTTGTACACTTACTTTTTGATATTTATAGAGGATTGGGATTACAAGTCTAACTCCATACAGTGACTCCGTATTCATTTTATGGGATAGACTTAAAAAAATATTTTTTTAATATGAATTTAAATAAATTAGTATTGTGGACATTTTTTGAAACAATACAAATAGATTAATAAAAATCCAACGGATAAATTTAACTGATAAGTACCCAGCTCATTCAAGATTGAGATCGCTGAATCAAGGTATCAGGTAGTTAGACACGAACTCAGATCGCTAGTTAATAAGGATTAAAGCAATAATTTCAGGACGTTAAGGATAAGACCTAGCTTGCGTATCGAAGTACGCTTTCTCAACAATCAATTTAAGGAGATTCATTCAATTTCCTATTTTAATGGGAATCCGTTATATAATTCTAATCAATTCATGATCCTTATCTGTAATTGATTTATATTCAAACTGTAACACCTCAACTTGTCACGCCCCAACTCTGGGCACGTGACTGGCATAATAAGTTATCGTAAGGAAACCTACTACAAGCCTAACTATGCAATGCATATGCAAGTCACAAGACCACAATTCTATTAAATATAAACATTTTATTTCTACTGAAAATTCGATAAAGTTTCCTCTATTTTTCGAACATCCCAGCATAAAGCCTACATACCACAAAGGGCAACACGCTCATCACAACCTGTTTAACAACATAAAATTATACAGTAGCCCAGACTATACAATAACAATCTACTGGGCATCCAGACAAAGCATACAGAACATGCGCATGCAATCCTATCCAATTGCCAAGTCACATTATATTTTTATACCTTCTAATCTCCGTGGATAATGGTCTACAGAATGGGAAGGCTAGAAAAGCTTCTGACTCTAAAAAACATGGAAACAAAAAGAGTGAGTTTTTAGGAAACTCAGTAAGTAAACAATCCCAAGAATCATCCAAAAATCCCATTTGAAAATATAAATAAGTATGAATATAGTCGTGTATGTGTACTTACCTATTTTGCAACCATAATATCAATACACATTTAAAAATTATAATTCAGTAAGAAAGTTATGTAATGAAAAACATGATATTCAACAACATAGTAGTAAACAAAGGAGAAAACTAATAGCTTTCTAAAATTTCATTGAAACTCATTATAGAAAATCACACAAGTGGATTTCCACAAGAGTATATTCCAAGAGGTAACCATTAGAATATAAGCATACTTATCATCATAAGCCATCCCACACATCTGCCGGATGCTCATGAATATTTATATTCATCCCTAGATTTCTGTAATACTCGAAAAATTTAGAAAATAAAAAGGAAAAATTGAAAATAAAAATTAAAAATGGAAAAGGATTAAACTGAAAGAATCTTAGGGACTAAAGTGAAAAACTTCAAAATCGGGTG
>JANHAO010030327.1:0-10171 GCA_026873985.1 Saraca asoca | reverse complement strand
ATGATTTTCATACAAAGCCTATTTATTGCTATCATGAGTTTGAACAACATAAGATTTCATGATTTTAAATTAACTTGAATTTTTACTGATTAGGGGTGGATAGTATTACATTATATATTTTGAGGTATTGTTTCCTGTGTCTAATGTTGAAAATCTTGCTATTTTGCAATAGTGACTTTTTGAATCTATTGGACAAAGGTATTACATGAAATTGATGACTACATTGCCAATGATTTAATATATGAGCTGATTGAAAAATTGTTCATTTCTCTTTTGTTAAATCATATTGTTTTATAAAATATTTTAGTCTTGAGTCTTCTTGAAAAATTGAAATTTGAATCCTTTGGAAATTTATTTAGAACACCTTCAAATGTACTTATGAATAGAAATGAATTGAAAAATGAAAGTAGTGGAGGGATTAGGGGAAAACAACTATTAAAGGAATTAGGAGAACGATGATGACTGATTATTGTTAGGCAAAGTTTCCTTTAGGAATTAGCTATTGGACTACAACTATGCATGGAAATCTCGAATTTTCATGATACCTGATAAGTGTGAAGTAAGAAGGAATTTAAATATTTTCTTTCATTTTTCATTATAATAAGCATTCTCAAAATTTTATGCTTTACTTTTGCTTCTTATTTTACATGTTTAGGAAAACTTTAAAGTGTAAGGGTATATTCTCATTTAGTTTTGATTCTTGGATCATATTTAAATTTGGTGTTTAATATATTTATTGAATTTGACTTCTTCGATGTATTTAGGCTATTCTTGTATTCAATGAGTTATGAATCTTGGGTTTTTAATGGTTTGAAATTGCAACTTTCAATTTGTAAGTTTTTTATAAACTAATATATATATATATATATATGTTTATATTGTATTGCATTTGAATATGATTTGTAACTAACCATTGATTTCTAGAAAATTATTTACTCACTGGGTTTTTAAGAAACTCACCCATTTTTTTTAATATTTTTCAAAGTCTGAGGCTACCCTTGCTATTTATCCTCACACATCTAGACCTGAGCCTGCTCTTTGACTAGCTAGGCTACTTTTGAGGACTCGAAAACATGTTGAAGGTGTAATTTTGTCAATTGGTTAGATCAGGTTTCTCATGTATATATGTGAATGTTGCCCAATGAATTATGTACATTGTGTTATCTAGACTTTGGGTTACATTTTGTTTGATTGCCCATATTGAATAGCCCCACCTAATGGTAATAAGGCCATAGATGAGTTAGGGAATATTTTATCACCTTTTGTGACATTTATGAAACCACCATCTTAGTATGGTGGAAAAGGGGGAGGTAGAGGTCCTTCTAGTAGAGGTCATAGTAATGAACATAGAGCTACTACGAGAGTTTATGCTTTGACTAGGTAGGATGCTCAGGCTTTCAATGCAGTGGTTATAGGTACCTTGCTAGTTGACTCTATTCAAGCTCATGTGTTCTTTGATTTGGGTGCAACTCACTCGTTTTTTTCCATTTATCTTGCTTTACTACTTGCTAGACCCCAATACTCTTTGATATTATAATTGTTAGTATCTACTCCTTTAAGTCAAACAATGACTACTTGTGATATGATAGCTTCTTGTGAAATTGATATGCATGTAAATGTTTTACCTACTAATTTGATTATATTAGATATGGTTAATTTTGATGTTATCCTAGGCATAGATTGGTTATCAACACATCATACATGTGGATTGTCACAATAAGCTGGTTACTTTTTGTATACCAGATAAAGATGCCATTTTGCTTCAGGGAGATAAGGGTAATGCTCCTGTTAACATTATATCTACAGTAATTGCTAAAAAGATGATTAGGAAAGGATATGAGGCTTTTCTAGCATATGTCAAGGACACGAAACATTTATAACAAAAGGCAGAAGATGTATTGGTGGTTCGAGAATTCCTAGGTGTTTTTCTTGAAGAATTACTTGGAAAGCCACCAGAGTGAGAAATTAAGTTCTGTATTGATATTACCCTAGGCACTGATCCCATTTCCATTCCACCTTATCATATAGCACTAATGAAATTGAAAGAATTGAAAGTATAGTTACAAGACTTAGTTGAGAAAGGTTTCATTCGGCTTAGTACATCACCATAGGGAGCTCTAATGTTATTCGTGAAAAAGAAGGATGGAACTTTAAGGTTATATATTGATTATAGGCAATTAAATAAAGTCACAATAAAAAATAAATATCCTTTATCGAGGATGGATAACTTGTTTGATCAACATCAAGGTGCCTAATGTTTTTCCAAGATTGATTTGCATTTAGGTTATCATTAGTTACGAATTTGGAAGGAAGACATTCCAAGAACTACTTTTTGCTCTTGTTATGGTTACTATGAATTTTTTATAATGTCTTTTGGATTGAATAATGCTCTTGCAGCTTTTATGGATTTGATGAACAAAGTTTTTCAACCTTTCCTTGATCAATTTGTAATCATGTTCATTGATGGTATCTTGGTGTATTCCTATAATGACCAAGAACATGAGCAACATCTCATGATGATTTTGCAAACACTCAAAAAATATCACTTTTATGCTAAATTTTCGAAGTGTGAGTTTTGGTTGTCTAATGTGACTTTTTTTGGGACATGTGATTTTCAAGGAAAGTATCAATATAGATCCTAAGAAAGTGGAAACAGTTCAAATTGGCCCAGACCTACCTCTGTGATTGAAATTTGTAGCTTTTTATGTTTGGCCACATATTACCACCATTTTGTAAAGGATTTCTCCTAAATTTTACCTCCCATTACCAAGCTGACTCAGAAAAACACCAAATTTGTATTGTCCGATTTGTGTGAAGTAAATTTTCAGCGACTTAAAGAGTGTCTGACCATAACACTAATGCTAGCTTTACCTTTAAGTAGCAATAGCTACACAATTTATTGTAATGCCTCTAGAATAGGCCTTGGATGCGTTCTAATGTAGCATGGCAAAGTTATAGCTTATGTGTCATAGCAACTCAAGAAACATGAATAGAATTATCTTACCCATCATTTGAAGATGGATGTGGTGGTGTTTTGCATCAAAGATTTAGCACCATTATCTTTATGAAGAGACTTGTGAGATTTACACTTGTTATGGGTAAAATTTAGTATCACAAGATGGGTTGGCAAAATTCCAGCAGAAATCAAGTCCAACAAAGAAGCCTAGCTTGCTTGACTATGAGGTCGCTAAGCAACCAGCTCGCTGAGCAGTAGCCTCCAGCTCGCTAGCAACAAGCTCACAACTTGTTCGAGTACGACCTCGCAAAGCAAAGATGGCCCGTAGCATCTCACCCAGCTAGAAGCCTACTGAGGTCATACACACAGCCAATAGACAACTTGCATCGCCATCCTGCAAAGTGTAGCCCAGGGGTCCCACTTGTAGAAAGCATTTCACACAAATCAACTAACAGTCTGAAAAAGCCAAGTTGTTGTACTTTAGACTGTCTTGTACATTTATTATTTGATATAACAGAAATATAATTTATAAATTTACCATTGTAGCCTCCTCTCCTTTATAAATAAGAGGAAGGAGCCTTCTGTAAAGAAAGAGGCTAAGAACATTGTACTGAAACTCTGTAAAACTATCTTCAAATAAATAAAATGTTATCATGGATGTAGGGACCGATGCTGTTTGATTTTAGTTAAACCACATTAAACCTCTGCATTCTTTGCTATTTTCCTTCTTCCTGTAGCCATTCTACAAATTTTTACTATCTTAACAATAGGATAATAACTTGGGTCCTGAAAGAACCCCCTCAGGTTGGTTGGATTAGGTAGAACCAAAATCCTCCATCAATATTTTTGGCACGCTCAATGGGACTCGTCCATTTTTTGGTTATTTTCTGTGTTCCAGTTTGATTTTCTACGCAACTATTATGGCCAAAGGAAAAGCCGTCAGGAAGTCTCATGTTGCTAGTAATAAGCTTAATGGTCATATGGCAAGTTCTTTTACCGCCCGAACCAATAATGGTTTGGCCCCCATAGCTCACCGCCAACCTCAGTGAATATTTGAAAATATGGTGAAAGAGTTTTCTGAAGCAGTCAAAGTGCTGACGCAAACACAAACTATGTGCGCAACAGTAGTTTAAGATCATACTGCAGTTCCAATAGCTGTGCAAAGCGTCAGGTCATTAGCTCAACTTCCCCTTCCAATTCTTAGACGAGGTTGAAGGTTTGATAAACTCATAGGGACTATGATGACTCGCAACCAGGGGACTTGCACCAAGCTAAAAACTCGAACAGGTCTAACCAAGGACACACTTCAGGTCGCTACACCTACAACTAGGAACAAGAAAGGAATATGCTATCATCCAACTTGCAATCCGAAACGCAAGACCCGATCATGCAAAAAGTGCTACAAAGGCTGAAACGACTAGAGGAGCACCCCTGAACCCAAAGTGATCAACGTCACCACGATGAAAGTTCACCATTCTCCATGGAAATTGAAACCTATCCTCTTCCGTGCAAACTCAAGGTTCCCACTATCCCACCGTACAATGAAGATAGCGATCTGTGCAACCACCTGGTTGCATTTAATGTTCAAATGGATCTCCAGACAACTAATTCTTTAGTCAAGTGCAGGGTCTTCCTGACTACATTGGCAAACCTTCCCTGAGCATGGCTCTGAAATCTCCTAGCTCATAGTATTTGCTGTTGGGAAGAATGCCAAAGAAAATTCATTAGTCAGTATACAGCACTAAAGAGGCAGCTTGCACTACCTTGTCATCTCGCAATGATCTTCCAATGGAGGGATGAATCGCCAAAAGACTACTTTGCCTGGTTTAGGTATGAGGTCAACAATGTGGATGATCCCTCAGATGAGTGTGTTTTGATAGCCATATTTATGGGACTTCACAAAGATGGGAAGCTATACAAGAATATTTACAAGTCCCCAGTCAAGAACTTAGTTAATTTCTATGAACAAGCCACGATGCAAGTTAGGTGGGATGAAACCTTCAGCTTGAAGAAGCCTAAGGCAGGCATCTCTAATCAAAAGAAGAAAAGAAGTAGTCATGGAGATATAAAGGACAGTTCCAATATCTCGATCATTAAGAGATCCAGAGATGAGCGATCTTAGTATCCAAGTCATCATGAATACTACAGCATCCTATCAGATTCTCTGGATAGGACATATGTAACAAAAAGGGATAGAGAAGATTTCAGGACTCCTACTCCTTTGAGAACACCCCGTGTGGGAAGAAAGATGAACAAATTTTGCGCTTATCACAATGAAGTGAGGCATAACACTTCATATTGTCGGGCCCTTAGGGATGCAATTAAAGACCTAATTAAGAGAGGGCACTTAAGAGAATATGTGCTATGACCTGCAGTACATCAACCTTTCTCAGCCTTAGCAGAATCCCAAACAGGAGCATCTAGCTATAGTGAGAACTATATATTGATCTTGTAACGTGATGTGTAAAAGCAATTCGAATCTTTCCCTAGTAAACTTCAATTCAGCACCAAGCTCCCGAGGAAGCAAGCTCCCCCCATTCCAACTTGTTACTATATCCTTTTAAATTATCACATTAGAATAACCAAGTTACTAGTACTGTCCTAATGCGATCTAGTATGCATATGATCAACTTTCTCAGGCACCATATGCACGCTACCTTGTTATGCATACGACCAACTTTCTTAGGTACCTTATGCATGTGATCTTCAGCTTGTGCATAAGACCAACTTTCTCAAGCACCATATGCACGTTGCAACCTCGTCATGTGCATGAGTAACTTTCTCAGACACCATGTGCATACAATCTCACTATGTGTATGACCAACTTTTTTAGGCACCATACACATGTTTAACATGCATACGACCAACTTTCTTAGGCACTATATGCATATGGCCCTTAGCTCATGCATGCGAGCAACTTTCTTAAACATCGTATGCATGTTACATTCTCACACACATGATCAACTTTCTTAAGCACCATGTGTACATGACCTTTTATGAATCATGTATATGACCAACTTTCTCAAGCACCATATACATGCTACATTGAACACTCATGCGACTAACTTTATTAGGCATCGCATGTGTGCAATTTGCTACTTGACATGTGAACGACCAACTTTCTTAGGCAACGTTTGCATATAGCTAAATGCTCATAGCTTTCATGTGACCTAATGCTAGTAGCTCTCATGTGACCTAAAATTCGTAGCTCGCATGCAACTTTTATTAAGTATAACCTTTATGTTGCCCAGCTTCATTATTCATCAAGAAGAGTGATCGATTGGTTACTCAAGTATCTTATTTTATTATAATGCTCAGTTGGAGTTTGTATTATTATCGGTGATATGCAAAATATTCATACAACAAAATATAAGAAACATGAAGAGAAATTCATTCATTAAAAAGCCTCAACGAGGTAAATTTACATCAAAAAGAGTTAAAATACAAGTCAAGTCCACTACGACTATACATTCTGGATGAAAGATTGGCACTTCAGAGGAGAGCCTCAAACAACAGGAGGGCCAGCAAGTACTCTTGCTTTTTAACTCTTTCCTTTACCACCCTTATTGGTTCGAAACTCCTCTCTAGCTATCTACTCAGTACAGAAGATTTAGAGAAAGCAAACCAGAGCAGCTGGAAAGGATTAACCTAATGGCATCTCCAGGAGGAAATGATCCAAGATTTATGAAAGATCTTTTCTCATGATTAGAAAAGGCGAGTTTCCTAAAAAGGCTTCCTATACGGCAAACCATGCACATATCTCTGAAAAAGCTCTCTATTAGAAGAGTGGGGGCTCATCAGAGGTTCCCATCAGATCTCTGAAGAAGGAAGGAAGGCTTCCTCTATCTTAAATAAGAGCAGCTTGCTCTCATCGAAAAGTCCAAAAATTAACCCCCAACCACTTCCATTAAATGCTTTAGATGAAAACAAGGAAGACTCATCCATAGTAATGAAACACATATAGTAAAAGGTATGGCCTAGGTCAGATGAACGATAGGCTAACCGAAGACTTTGACTACATGATAATTCATGAAGGAAGACTACGTCAACAGGTTACAACTCCTAGTCTGTGAAGCGAATTGAGAGTTGGAGGGCTAATGTTATGGGTAAAATTTGATATCACAAGATGGGTTGACAAAAGTCTAGTAGAAATCAAGTCCAACAAAGAGGCCTAGCTTACCTGATTATAAGGTCGCTAAGCAACCAGCTCGCTGAGCAGCAGCCTCTAGCTCGCCAGCAACAAGTCTTAGCTCGTCGATAGCTCGAGTTCGTGACCTGTTCGAGTTCAACCTTGCAAAACAAAGATGGCCTACAATGTCTCACCTAACTAGAAGCCTGCTAAGGTCATGCATATAGCCAACAGACAACTTGCACAACCATCCTGCAAAATACAGCACAAGGGTCCCACTTGCAGAAAGCATTTCACATAAATCAACCAACAATCTGCAGAAGCCAACTTGTTGTACTTTAAACTATCTTGCACATTTATTATTTGATGTAATAGAAATAAAATTTGTAAATTTATCATTACAACCTCCTCTCCTCTATAAATAAGAGGAAGGAGCCCTCTGTAAAGAAAGAGGTTGAGAACACTATACCAAAACTCTGTAAAACTATCTTCAAATAAATAAAACACTACCGTGCACGTAAAGACTGATGTCGTATAGTTTTAGTCAAACTATGTTAAACCTCTATGTTCTTCGCTATTTTCCTTTTTCCTCTAGCCATTTTGCACCTTCTTACTATCTTAACAATCGGATAATAGCTTGGGTCTCGAAAAAAGCCCCTCAGGTTGGCTGGATTAGGCAGAATCGAAATCCATCATCAACAACACTGATCACAAGAGCTTGAAATATATTTTTTAGCAAAAGGACTTAAACCTGAGAAATGCTGATGGATGGAACTTGTAAAAGATTATGATTGCTCCATTTTGCATTATCCAGGCAAGGCCAATGTTGTAGTTGATGCATTAAGTAGGAAGTCTCGCTCATATCAATGTACAAAGAAGACCAATTATTCAAGAGTTACACAAGGTGGAAACTAGTGGAATCCAATTGTAAATATCAAAATCTAGGATACTTCTGGCACACATATAAGTACAATTTCCACTAGTTGACCAAATTGTGGCTACACAAGTTCAAGATGAGAATGTGAATTGGCTGCTTGACAAATTAAAAGAGAGCCAAATTTGGGATTGGCAAAGGATGAACAAGGAACCATGACTTATCATGGTCATATTTTGGTGCCTAAAATGGATAGGTTATGATAACAACTTATGCATGTGACTCACTCTTTATCTTATGCTATACATCCAGGCAGTAACAAGATGTACCAAGATTTGAAGGTAGGTTATTGTTGGGAAGGAATAAAATGTGACATAACAAATTTTGTTTCTTGATGTCTCACATGTTAACAAGTTAAAGCTAAACATCAAATATCAGTAGGCTTACACTAGAATTTAGAGGTTGCTAGGTGGAAATGGGAAAGGGTTACCATGGATTTCCTTACTGGACTGCAAAGGATTCTAAAGAGATATGATTCTATGTGGGTAATTGTAGATCATTTGACAAAGAATAACCATTTTCTTCTAGTAAAGACTACTTATTCAACCTCCCATTATGCTTAGTTGTACCTAGATCAGATCATATCTCTTCACATGTTCCTTTGTCTATCATATACGATTAGGGTACTCGATTTATAGCTTGATTTTAGCAATCTTCATAGGAGGCCATGGGTTCATAACTTCACTATAGTACAGCCTTTCAACCTTAGGTAGATGGACAATAGTTATTATTCTTCAAATCAGATGGCTCTTTTTAAAGCATTATGAGAGGAAATGCAAATCTCCCATTGGTTGGTTTGAGGTAAGCGAGTGTCATGACCCTAAAACCCTAGTCATAACCATCATGAATATCACTCCTTCACTAGATACTTACCAACCTTTTACCATATATACCTATTACCATAATTTGAGGTTTTTCTTAGAATTATCTCATCATAATACAAATGCGACTAAATCATGGCAAACTTAACACATGAGGATACTCATGAAGAAATATATACCTATGCCATTAATTTACACTAGTGTTTCCAACAAGCCAACTACTAGTCTTGCCAGATTTTATGTATGTCTACAATAGTTACTACAAAATATTTATTATCAACCTTATGTCCTAGGGCTCACTTCTACTTCTAAAACTACCAAATACATTATTCAAAAAACAAGGCATCTAAATGAAGTTACACTAACCTATGTGTTACCATATTTTCAAAACTTGGGTTACTATAACTAAGCCCTATAGCCCTTTCTATTTACATGATTTCAAAAAAAAAAAAAAAGATGGCAAAATGCTTTTCATGTGGATGGATAACCTTCAAGGGTTAAACCATCCAAGGGCCATCATCAATAGTACATTTGGTGGTTCCAATGAACTTATTTCAATATCGTGCAGAACTTTGCATCTTGCCAAGTTCAAGATAACGGTATAATGGATGCTTATTTGGTATCTTCTTGGAGGACTCCAGACCATGGTGGTGTATATGTCAACTATTATTTCCACTAGATTATTGTCCATCTTACTTTTTTGAAATGGGATTTGTGATATCTTGGGAATCTAAAAAAATAGTCCACAGAAGAATGAGTTTGGGGCTTAGTGAATAAATACTAGACTTATGAACTCACCTAGCAACAAAGCATGTACAAATACAAGCATTCATACCTCATCTAATTGGCTATTTCTCATATAAACTTTCATGAGAAATTATCAATCATTAGAGATTCATATAAGAAGAAATCACATTATGTTAGCTTTGAGCATTGTGCTGAGTTTGGCTCTCATAGCCACTAGTTATCATATTGGCTCACTATGTATTCCGATCACATAATAATATATTGCAACATTTCATATAGTAAAAAGCAGTTCAAATATTTCATAATAGGAAATGTTAATTTTCTTGTTACTCCGATCCAGCCTTATCCTGCATAAACCTAATCTTATCCCTCTAATCCATCCTTATCCCACTCACCAATTAGAACATGTAAATTTAGGAATTTCATTGTCATTCATGATGTCACATAACATTCCATATCTCACAAATGCCATCACCCTTTACATTATAAAGGTATCCACAATAAAAGTACTATAACATTCACATTCATATACATAGGCATACCATACTTTCTCATTTATCAATTATTCTCATAAGATTTCTTTA